>RANX01000052.1:0-260439 GCA_009805215.1 Neurospora discreta FGSC 8579 | reverse complement strand
CGCTGCGCGGGAGCCCAAGCGGTCACGTGCTCTGACGGCCCTTTGGTGCGCTGGTTCGCATCCTGTGCTTCGGGCCTCCGGCGGTTAGGGTTAGGGTTAGGTTTGAGTGATCTGATTGGCTAGGGGATCCCAGCTGGCTCATCTGGCTCATTGAGCAGAGAGTACAAAGTTATCAACTCTCTSCTGAGCCAGAACGATGAGTCTTGCACCTACGGGCCTGCACGGGCCGCATCCCGCTGCGCGGGAGCCCATGTCGTTGTAATATTCCAGCCACGCAGGAGTTGTCCCACAGCCACCAGTCTGCGAGGCGATGGAGAGTTTGCCGGTGGTGCCACTAGTGGTCAAGGAGAGGGTGTAGACAGGTCCGCTGAAATGGGAAACCAGCAAAGTGGCGCCCAGGGCGGACGGGGCCAAGGTGAGGCCGGCCAGCAAGTTGGACAACAGATGAACCATGTTGAGAGCGATGAGAGAGAGAGAGTGGAGGTGTGCTGGCTTGGATATGATGGTAACGACTTTGGCCATGCCCTTTTGTACCTGCTTGTTGTGGGTCCCGAACCCGGCGGGAAGGGCAGTCCATCACGGTTTGACAGGCTGGTTTTAGCCGGAAAGCATAATCTTGGTGCAGTAGATCATCCGACTTGTATGCAATTGCGGCTGGCGATTGGAACGCTTCGTAGTATATGCCGGCTAGGCAGCCCGGGGTAAAGGCGATGGTCAAACGCAGGCGAGACAGGGTAACATGGTTGCGGTGTAGCCGGAGGTGCACAACGACGTCCAAATGGAGGAAACGGCACCGATTCGGAATGTCGGGAGCTCAGGCGGGGGGTTACCCCACAAGAATCGATCCTGTCAAGAACTTGTCAATATCCGGAAGAAAGACACGAGGGGGACTTAGAGCGCGGTTGAAGGGACGTACTTTGATCAAAACTGGCCAATGCCATTGTAGAGCCATTGCGTTGGGCTGTCGTCAACTTGTCTTTGTGTGTGATAGACTGAGATTAGGGCAAAAGTCGAGCGAGGATCGAATGCGAACAGCAAACTGCTTGTGGTCGGTAGGATGCGACGAGATTGAGACACGCCCAGGTCGCTATTAGGTTCTAGGGACCCTCAAGGTAGGCCTGGGGAGGAACGAAGTTAGGGTCCATCGTGCAGGACGCCAGGTTGGATCGCTGGGCAGCCCGATGGGACTGATCATTTCGAAGTGTGTTTCGTCGCGAAATGTTTCAGTTGTTACTACTAATGTTGATCATCGGGTTCCCTGCAGGGTTCCAGCCTGTCGTCCCATGCAGGGCAGCCTACGGCGGTCCCGTCACTGCCCCGTTAGGGTCTTATCTAGGTATCTTATCGCGTTCCTCCCTCTAGGTACCCAGCACAACGGCCGTGACGTCATGGCTTCAGCTACCATCTACGTCCTCTCGTCTTGTACTCTATTCTTGTGCTGCCATCGTGACATCTCATTTTGCAAGAGTTCAGCAGACCACATCTCTTGTATGATCTTCAACCCAGATTTTCAATCAAGTGGTTCAGTTCCAGACCCTCCGTCCAGAAACAAGTGAAAACCAAGCGACCGCAATTTCCAGTCCATCCACCAAGCGCATCCAGCCGCAGTCAACTGCATCCCACGCGCCCACTATGTCCGGCATCATCGAAAACATCAAGGAAGCCCTCAATCCTAAAGAGCGTGAACAGGCCACGGTACCAGACTACGATCCTCACACGCGCGGTCCTTATCCCGATAACCAAGCCTCCACCGTCGTCAACCCAGCGACCGAGACTAAGCAGTCACAAGTTTCTCCTCCATTGGGCGACGTCCCCGACGTAAAAGCGGTGACATCTACGCACGAGTCGCAAAAAATGGCATCCGGGGTGGGTTTTAATGCCCCCAAGGGAACATATGGTCCTCATGGCTCACGCATTGCTAACTTCTTGGATCCTCGGGTTGACTCAGACCGGGATGGACGACCGAAGCATGGTCTGAGTGAGATTGGGCCTGTTGCTGCGAGACCAGCAAAGAGAGATCGTTGACCAACTCACGAAGCGATAGGGGAAGAGAAAGCAGTGGAAGAACACCGGGTCGGGGTCGCGGCTGGAGGAACAGAGGGTTCGAAACGAAACGATTCTCTCCACCAAAAGAGGAAGCCAAATATTCGCGACCTATAGGAGATGGGGTTTGTAACGGGGGTAAGGAATCCTGAACTCTCCCGAGATCTGCTGAGAACCAGCGAGGCGGGTTGTAGGCACAGATGTTGTCATTATACCAAGAATTGAGCAAACATCGTCAGCCGTAGACCTCGCAGGCTGTACCTATGCATCATGCATCGACTGGTATCTTTACGGGTAGTACAACATGCACGTCTGGGGCGAGGAGGCTCCATCGTAACCCACATGGTCTAAATGTAGCGGGATCCTGAACAGTGCTTCCCTATTACCTACACTACACTCGTGATGTTATCTGTTACTTCCACGTCTTCGGTTTGTGCTATCAGACATTACTTGTATATTATGCCGACATGGCAGAACATGTTCGTTGTAGATCATCCTAGACCAAAAGCGATCCGTCCTTCTGGGGACCCAGCCGTCCAAGGCTCATGGCTCGTTAATCCCCCAGATCCAGCTTACCCCCAAACGCCGTTTTCCACAATATTAGTTTGTTTCCTTTTGTTCTTCTTGGTTCCCTTGTAGTGGTGACTCAGAGAGGCTTATCGAGAATCTGATCTCCTACCAAGGTCTTGTTCCTATAATCCACCACTGCACTCGTCGCATCGCTTCCCTTGAACGCCGATTGTAGCAGGAGCGGCAGCATCGCATTCATAATGTTGTCATTGAATTCCCTCTTCGCCAGCTCTTTACCGCCCCAATGATGCCTGACCAGCTGTCCCGTACAACCCAGATTCTTCTTCTCGGGGATCCCGTTTGCCTCATTGCATGGGAGCGCCCTAATCATGCTCTTGCCCGGTTCCTCCGCAATGGTCAACCCGTCCAAGAAGTCGTACCGCACGTGGGAGCTGAAGCCCGACTGCTCGTGGAAATAGACATCCTTCCACTCGGCACAACCCTTGTACCTCGTCTCGTCGGGACATTCGGCCCAATCCTTGAACATCCTCTGCGTGTTTTCCGAGGCTTGCGCAATAATGAAGCCTGTGTTGACGTTCAGGTTCCCCCTCTGGTCTCGGTTGATGTCGGCATTCGGATCCTCCGCCATAGCCACCATGACCTTGTCGTCGATCTTCCAGTAGTTAAGCATCCACTCCAGCGGCAGCTCCGGGCTGGGAAAGACGGCGTCGTAGTCCATCATCACCACTATGTCGTATTTCTTCAGCAGCTCCTGCGTGAAGATCACCTTGGTCCAGTGCGGCGCTCGGTCCTTGTATGTAGGCGCCTGCACGAACTTGTAGGTGTAGCCGTGGATCAAGGCGTAGAGGTAGTGAGAGAGAAACCCGGCAGAAGCTGGGCTGAGGGCATCCCAGGTCGGCAAAGACGAAGAAAAGACGCCGCCAGCACCGGTGTGGGGGCGTGTGTCGACATCGAGAATGCAGATACGCTTGCCGAGGGATTTGTGGTGGATCAGCTCTGGAGCTGGAGGCAGGCGTTTGATGGTGCCATCGCGGGTGGTAAATGTGGGGGCCGTGATGGGAACGACAAGGGGCGCGTAGAGTGCCTGAATGATGGACGAGAGGTTGTCGAGTGGGCCACTGGTTTGGTTGGCAGCGCAGGAGGAGGGATTGGTGGTGATGACTACCTTTGGCATGACTACCGTTGGCCTGCCGGAGGAACAAACACCAAGTTAGCGACAGGCAGGTGGCGGGGGTATGATTGACGACGGGATACTCACAGGGTCGAGCGAAAGGACTCATGATTGAAGAGACCGGTGAGAAGGGCGAGCGTAACGAAAACGATAGGGAGAATGATGAGGAGGCGCCGGGCTGGCTGAGAGAAGGTAGGTAGAACCGACATGCGAGCGATGTTCCGCTGAGGCGGTGGGTGGTCCCTAACAGTCAAAGAGTAGGCGAAGGCTTAACCGGGCAGAAACAGCAATGGCATGGAGAGCGAAAGAGCGGCTGGCGCAAGGACAAACAAAGTCCAGCGGGACAAAAGCCGGACCAGCAATTGCGTGCACTCGGTCACGTTGTAAGAAGAGAAAGGGGAAAACGGGAGGGAAGGGAGGGGAAAATCTGACTGAGTGGCGCAGGGAGAAAATAGGTAAGGTAGGTATCGTGAAGTGACCGCCGAGAGGTCGGAGTTGGAAACCCTGGCTGGATGCCCCGGGAGACCCTGGATGGGGACCAGCAAAGTTCCTTCGGTTGGGTTGCGACTATGCTGCTTTCAGCTTGGCCGCGCCGTGCTACCCGCGTTTTCTGTTCCAGCCCTTAGCGTGTGTTGGTAGCACGGGATGAAAACCCCATCGCAGATTTGGTGGCACCAAAGGTACAATCTGAATAGCTGCACTGGTGTTGATGATGTTGGGGACCGGTGCTGGTTTGGGTATTGGAGGTTTATGTGGTAAGCTAGGATAGCACTAGGCATGGGAACAAAGCGAAGAAAACTCGATGGTTTGTTTTGCGGGACATGTCCCCGCCTTATATTCCTCTTACCATTTAAGCAATGAGGACAGTCAATTGGCCATTGCCATGGTTTCTTGGTGTCTATTTGCCCTTCTGCATACATACTCACCATGGTCATGAGCACATTGACTTCAACACCATGCCAAGTATCACGACCTGGGCACCAAGATAAACCTTGTAAACCTTACAGCAGTACGTTCGTTCAGGCTGTATGTAATGCGGTACAGCTGTGCCAACGAACGCACTGCTCTTTTCGACGGTCTCGGCGTGCATTCAACAGCACCCAACACTGAAACTGAAGGCAGCGATAGTGACTGCCGGTAAAAATGATAAGACTGACGTAATTCGTCCCACGGAGCTCATGATGCGGGTGTCTGCATCGGCTTTCAAACATCCAATTTGCCTTTTCAATGCACTTGTCAAACTGTTGAATCCCGTCGCAGTTTCAATCTCAGACTCTGTATACCGCCAAAAGGGGTCGCTCTGGGTTTTTCAATCGCAATGGAGACAGGGGAGTCGGTCTAGCCCGTTAAAGCATAGTGGGGAATACTGTCGGATTCTCGCAAGGATTCATTGAAGTAACCTAGAGGTAACCTAGAGGTAGGTACCTTTACTAATCTTGGCATAGGCAGCCGCCGTCAGCGCTCCCGTTGCCCCTTTGTTCGTTCCCGAAGTGGACTACCTCTGTCGAGTATCGCGCCGAGGAGGGCATTGAATACCTTATCGGCACGCATGATGCAAAGAGTTCGATGGCAGATTGAGAATGACCCGTGATAATTGCTCAGAAAGATTGATGCAGAACTGAGCCCTAGGCTACACTACCCCGATCCCTGCGTCAATCCATTCCATCGACCGGGCAAGCGGGCGGGCCGCAGGGGTCCCAGCTTTTCCTTATCAAAATACTGGGCAGCCGGGAGTTCATACTTCGTTATCAGCACGTCCGGGTCCACCGGTTGCCTTCCTCGGGTCCTCCCGAACCCAAGGACCTAACAAACTGTTGGTCGAATCTTCTTCTCCTCAATCTACGCGCATTGGATCGAAGCGACTTATCGCATCCACGCCTCCATCTTCCATAACCACCGTCTTCGTCTTCCGAGCTGTTCGAATACATGTTGGCATATCTCTGCCTGTCATTCAACAAGACAGCGACCACAGTTGATGTCGCCTGACTGACACGAGCCCTAGGTAGGGCTCTCTATCGCAGAGGTACGTGTGGCGGGTGCCAACCGTTTGGACACCGAGAGCCAAGACGGCGCGAATGACAGCTCCTTTGATCGTCGTTTTTGCGTTTTCCATTCCCCAGACAACAACTCCTTTGCTTGTTCAATTCTTCCGCCACGCAATGCCCTCTACGGGGCCCAAACTATCTCTGACAACTCTTGAACTTTCAGGTACATTATACCATTTTACCGACGACCCCCGTTTGCCGCGTCTCCCCAATCCCACTGTTCACAGAGGGCGCGGCTTTTCGCCGGGGCCAACGCCTATACAGTGCGCTAGCCAACGAAGAGATACGCATCGGTCACAGGACGCGGGGTCTCTGTGCCACCTTCAGTGCGCTCCCTTTGGTGCCGTTGAACTGCAGCCTATCGTCCTCTAATAATCGCCTTTTCCGTGCTGCCTTCACTGTGAGCCTGTCGACCCCGTCAACTTCCATTGCTTGACTGGACCGGACGATAATAGGTACTAATGACGTTCATAACCCATTGGTTGGTTCGAATCGTCGTCTAGTCAACTTCACCTTCGGTCAACCGTCGAAGTGGGGCCGGGGAGGGAGATCACGCGGCGAAAGTAAAAACTCCAAGCTCCTAAGGACCCCCGAAGGACAAACGGATTGGACAATGGACGAGTTCTACACGTGGCTGGGTGCGTCTTTGGTGTCAGGTACGTTTCCACATTGGACGATTATGATGGACGAAGCAATGCCTACGTCCAGAAGACTGGGAAACGGTAACTTAGCGCCCACCAGCACGTTACCTACCAGCACGTTACCTACCAGTGAGCCGAGTTACCATTCTGCTCCCTACATACCAAAGTACATCAACCGTTTGTGACAAACGTAGATCATGTAGTGCACCGACGACTTGCACACCACAAAAACAGAGGGTCGCCAAAGCGCAGGAGAAGCGAAGCAGAAAAGAACTCTTCAGCCCACTGGCTGATTGTCCTTGCCAAGGCTTCCAGTGCCTCAAGTTGCTTTCTAGGCCCGGGTCGGGTCCAGAGTCCCAGCCCACAGTCGAGACATGGATGCCACTGCCCTTGTCATTCTGTCACTCCTGTCAGCCCCCCTGTCGATGTGACAGTTCCGCCTTGTTTCTTTTTCATTCACATCCCGTCTTGCCCGTCCGGTCGCCTCGCTCGGTTCCATGGTTAACTGGTGTGTGACCATACCTCGGATTGGGCAGGTATGCTGTCGGAGGTGCCGCCATCTGTGCGACGACTCGCTCATGTCATCAATATAATGTAGGTAACTATACGGAAGGTAGGAGGTGAGTAAGAAATTAGGCCAGCGCCTATGGACTCGGTTTCGTCGATCCATGCCGTCAGACTCAGAAGCTCTGGAAGAACCCATGGCTGCAATCTGTACTACACCTTCCTCTTGCGTGTCACCGCTGTTATTGCTGCCTTCAACTCTGGCATTGCTATTATCATCATCCAAACAATGGCAGCCGTCTACTCGTTGGATTCCACAGCCACGTCCGAACGGAGCCATTGCTCAAGACTCAATTCCACAAGTGTTGACTTCTCTCCGAGCTTGAACACCGAGTCCGATCCACTATTGCGGTCAACCAATCCATTGGCCCGCAACTATGATTGTCCTTCGCATGGACCGTACCACTCCATCGCCACCGCCAATTCCTGCTCGTCTTCCCTTGTCTCCATGAGCCAGCAGTCCCCTTCCCAGCCCTCCCTCCTCCGGCTCAGACAGAGGATCAATCGCAAAACAGATCTCGTCCTCCTCCCGCTCCTCTCCACCCTTTACCTCTTCAATGGCCTTGACCGCGGCAACGTCGGAAATGCTCAGACGCAGGGGTTCACGGCGGATATCGGTTGCGAGCCGAGCGATTTGAACATGGCTATCTCGGCATTTTGGGTCATGTTTGTTGCTTGTCAGCCAATATCCGCTGCCTTTGGTAGGAGATGGGGAGGGAGAGTTTGGATTGTTGGAATCATGGTAGGTTTCAGTCTGTTTGGCCTTCAGTTTCGCGACGAGGAAGGATCGATGGAGTGAGGTTTTGGGTAGAAGTCATTGAAAGTCGCGGATGGCTCATTGGCTCAGTCTCTTTCCAAACGGACCGTCAAATTGGATAACGGACCACTTGACTAACACGCGCTTTGTCTGTTTTATACGACCTTAGCTCGGCTGGGGGGCATTGACACTGTCTCAGGCCTTTATCAACGGAAGAGGTGAGTTGAGCTACACAGATAGGTATTCATACTGTAGCTCTGCATGGCAGTTTCATCGAACTGCATCACGTTAGAAATTCTTTGGCTCGCCTTCCCAACCTCTAAACCAGTCATTGCTCTTTACATACCTCCACCAACGCACACAGCTAGTTCCCCCAAGGCTAACGTACTTACGAACCATGATAGGCTCTCTCATAACCGCCCGCCTCCTCATCGGCGCCTTCGAAGCCGGATTCTATCCTACGGCCCTCGCCTACTTGACAGCTTTCTATCCCCCGTTTGACCTTGCTGTGCGCATTGCACTGTTCTACGGACAATACGCCGTGGCAGGGGCGTTTTCTGGGGCCATGGGTATGTACTCCGTCCCTTGCGTGTCTCCGTGAACCTTCGATATGTCAGCAGTGTTGCTGGGGATGCAGTGATGATGGTGAAACCATGTTTCAGCCTACCAAGTCCCGGCCAGCAGACCCTGATGTTGACGTGGACTGGTGTGGATGTGCCCATGGCTCCATCTCCACATCCCCGGCCACGGCCCATGTCCATCAACCAAACAATTCGTGATCTATGCACGCACCACCGTCACAGTATGAAGGGCTCTCACCCTGGGGATTCGCTCGCTAACCGCGTGTGGACTAGCCTACGCGATATTCCGGATAGAGCACCCGACACTGAAGAGCTGGCAGCTCCTGTTCCTCATTGAAGGCAGCGCAACGTGTCTTGCCGCACTGTTTGCATGGGCGTGGTTACCCAAGGGGCCGGAGAATGCTTGGTTTTTGACAGCGGAAGAAAGAGCGTTGTTCAGGAGATGTCGGGCCGTAGATGGAACTAAAGCTACTAAGGGATGGGCAGCAGAGGGCGAAGGTGGAGGAAAGGGATATAAAGTGAATGGGCAATGCCATGATGACGATGCTACTAATAGTCAGCGCATGGTAGCCGGAGATGTTGAAGAAGAAAAAGAAGAAGCACCCGGGCGTTATTTAACCTGGCGAGAAATCGTCGAAACCGTCCATGACTGGAGGCTCTGGTTTCTCCTTCTCTGCAACATTTGCGCCAGCATCCCCAGCACTGCATTCTCAGTGTTCTTACCTTTGGTAGTAGAGGGGATGGGATACTCGGCCCTGCAAGCCAATCTGGTTCGTAGCATGTTTCCTCGACCTTTGCATCAGATTACCGCACTCATATTAAATGTCCGCTAACACTCTCCGGTAAACAGATGTCAGTACCCCCCTTCTTTTTTGGCGCATTGGGCGTCTACGTCTTTGCCCTTTCCTCCGATCGCCGTCAAGAGCGGGGGTATCACATCATGGCCGGACTCGTGATTTCAGCGGTCGGGCTAACAGGCATTGCTCTCACCACTTCCTCGTCCGGCAAGTACATGGCCCTGTGCATTCTTCTCTTCGGCTCCTACGTACCCCCGCCTCTAACCGCTGCTTGGCTATCCAATAACACGCGTTCCCCCACCAAGAGAGCGCTTGTACTGGGTGTCAACGGATGGGGCAACCTGGCGGGAGTTATTGGGAGCTGGGTGTTTAGAATCGGCAGTAAGCATGATGGGGGCTATGGTCAAGAGAAAGGAGATCAAGAATATAGGGAGCCATTGTTGATCACATTTGGGTTTGTTGGGATAGCAATCCTGGGGTATTGGGCGTATACGGAGCTGCTGAGGTGGGAGAACAGGAGGATGGACGAGGCTGAGGTTGGGAAGATGGTGGAGGAAAGCAACATGAAAAGGGATAGCGAGGATGGATGTAGGACAATGGACGGAGAGGGGAAGCCAAGGTCTAGGGGTCCATAAAGTGTAGGCCAAAGGTAAGTAAGTAGAAAAAAACGGTGGTGAGTAGGTGGTGGTTGTAGGTATAGCTCCGTCTGTCGGGTACCTCGTCCTCTTGCTTGAGAAAAAGATTAGGTATCAACGATCGCAGTCATTAGTGTGATGAAAGGACAAGGAAGTAGAATGCAATGTGGCTTGTGGGTATGCAGCTGCGTTGGTCCTTCCTTGGTGGATTTCTCGTAGCTCTTCCTGACCAATTTCTCGAATGCTGAAATTCTAGACTGGACTGGATGTGAATCACTGTCGTGTGGATTGGTTCCGATGCTACGCGGCCAACCCCCCACTTTGGCACAATCATGTTGCGTCCCAGCGGCGTTGTCTGTTCTGGCTCACATTGATTACACATGGAGACTTGGTAGACGCTGGAGACACACCGCCCGTCCCAGGGCCCATTGTTTTCAGGGTCGGTGGTGAAAAGGCGGAGGAGGATTGCCATGCCGGGCACTCCATGGCTAGCATGCCATTGACACGGGTCCTAACGGGTTAGCACTGTCTTGGCTGTGTACACTACTGTAGAGGTGAGTGGAAGGTATCCTCTTTGACCACGGGGCACCCATGTTGCATTCCATGGCCGTACTCCCGTTTCTTCAGCAGCTCTGGATGCCACTCGACGCTTGCTGGAGACGGGAGCTACATATGCTGATGATGCTTGCTGTGCTGGGGATGAGCCAGGAAGTGGAAATCCAATCATCCGATCCCACGGGTACACTCGCACTGCGCTGTACATACCTAACTTCTATGTCCACCTTGTCACTGTCCCGTCACTGGATCCCGAGTCAGTGGCAGGACTGACTGTCAGCATGGCCGCCGCCGTTGGTTTGTCGATTTGGAAGCTTCACCTTGAATTTTTGCACAGGCTGATCTAACCGCTCTGGGCCTAGCATCCTTCGCCGGTCTCGCGGCTGCGCTTGTCATTGCAGGTACCTAGGTCATGGTGGCCGGCCAGAAGCAGCGAGTGGCTCCCGGTATCATCCACCCCCCCCCCCCCCCCCCCCCCCCCCCAAATTGATTCCCCTCCTTCCAAATTTTTTTTTTCTTTTGGCTCACCTCACCACACTCTGATGAAAGAGCCATTGTTGAGTGACAAGTGACTTGTCATGGGAGTGTGGGTTGATGATTGACAAGTCTCCCGTTTGCATCGTGTCATTGAAGGGTGGACGGAGAAGACACTGTTTCGCCCCAACGTATTATTGCCTGGACGGCGAGCAACTTGGACGCAAGGTAAGCTTTCTGGAGACACTGCACGAAGAGGAGTCGGGAAGTAATCGGGCATCAGCCCATTGGGTACTTTCCCCCCTTTCCCGGTGCCCGCGGCGCAAATGGTGCATTTCGGTGAAGGCTGATGCATGAGGTTGAACCGGCAAGAACAGACAGAAACAGGCTGCGAGGACCGAGTTGTGGTAGCACAAGAAGGAGCCAATTGTCAGGCCCAGGCCTGTTTTTTCCCATGTTTTTTTCCCCCCTCGGTTCTGAATATAACCCAATGCCGGCTCTTGTTTTATTTCTTGATGGTGACAAAATAAAAAGACGCGAACGAAGAAGGGCGGTCGCGCCTTAAAAGAGGAAAAATGGAAGTTACAGTAGGTACTACCTTACCGCCCTTGCAACCTCTCGCCTGCCCTGCCCAAGGTAGGTCACTCACCTCGCTTTCTCCTCTCTCCTTGCCATCTGTGGTGTGGACAGATGCTACCCCTCCGCGCCCACAACTTCCATTGCCCACTCGACATCTGTCCATGCCCCGTGCCCCTGTACCCAGTCGGGACCAGTGGGAGGAAACAGTGGGCTCCGTCGATGGAAGAGCGGGTGCGCACGGGCTCTTTTCCGGATACAGTACCAAAGACATGCTCTAGGGCGCTCGGCAGGTACCTCAACTCCAGAAGTAGCTTGGGTTAGCGGGGTGCCCCCCCCCCCCACCCGCGTGTATGCCCTGGCTGCGTGCCCACCGGTGCCCCAGCAAGCCCTGGCAGCCCCTGGCAAGCCCTCTCTGGCCCCGGCAACGGACTTAGCTGCCACAAAGCCTACTATCACCGAGTACCTTGCAAATATTTCCTTGTTCTTCCCATCCATCCACTCCCGCCCGTCCCCTCACCAATCCCTCCAATCCTCGCACCACGCAATCCGAATCCGCCAAAAGCGCATGGAAGTGGCCGGCGCGGGTAGAAATCCACGGACGGGTACTGACACCGATGCCAGTGCGGTACTCGCTGCTAGCTTAATCATCAGCCGCCGCTTGTCGCCGACTCCTTCCTTTTCTTCGACTTCCATCTGCAGTGTGTGCTGTGTGGCCGACAGCGAGGGTGATGGGATAGGTCTTGAGTACGAAGTGGAAATCTGAGTGTGGTTCTTGAAGTCCCGTCGACGTCTCGATTCCCGATTCCACTTTCTCCTCCGGCGGCTGCCTTACTCACCACCTCCTGCTTCCGACATTCCTTGTCCCGTTGTCCCGTCGTTGCTGCCCGTTGTGGATGACGACCTAACGACTGACCCCCGTTGTCCCCGTTTTCTCCTTCCCGTTTTCTTCTGGAGCGAGGAAGTGACTGGAGTGACTTGGCGGAGCGAACTTGCATTCACACTTGCCGTCTTTCGGTCTTCTTGTCTTCTCATCTTTTCTTCACCTGACTCGCCCCCCCTCTTTCCAGTCTTCTCTTTCTCTTCACTTCCTCTTTCTTCCACTCCCTCCACTCCTCTTCTTCCATCCTTCCCGTCTTCCCTAGGTACTTTCGACTTCTCAGCTTCACCCAACTAACCACCTTCCTTCCTCCCCCCCCACGACACGACCTGACGCCCGTCTGGACGTGCCACCATCCATCGCGACCACGGACCACACCGGTCGGTCAAGAGGGGGAGCCGTTGTCAGCGAGTCCTCAGCTTCGTAGTTGTGTGCAGTGGTCACGCCTGCAAAACCGTGACCTCGATCGACATAACCCGGCCTCACCTCTTATCGCTCATTGACGCCGGCCGACGCCGACACTCCCGGGCTGCGCTCACCTCTCACTCACCTCACCGTTGACAAGTCACTCTCGACTACAAAGACAACTGAACGCATCATCATCATCATCATCATCATTACCATCCTCGCCGTCGACAGGAGGTGAACAGGACGACGCGGCACTGGCAAGAACAAGGCTATTTGACGCACACTGCCAGATGGAAAGTGTGGTCGGGTGCCAGTGTGATCCCAATCGCCTCATAATCCTACCGTCCCTCACCTACCGTCTCTTCTCGCCAATCTTCCTTTCGGCATTTCCCCTCCTCCTTCCAGAACCCAAGGCAAGCACCACTTGGGACACAGGTGTGACAGCAACACCACACCGACAAGCTGGCTTCAGATATGCCGAGGTCGTCCAAGAGTTCGGGCGCCGACGATCCCAACTTTCGCTTACCCGTCAACCCGCGGAGGAAAAAGGTCGCGCCCGAGCACCGCAAGCGCGTCGCCCTCGCCTGCAACAACTGCAATGTCAAGCGCATCAAGTGCTCGGGCGAGAAGCCGTGTCGCCAGTGTACCCAGGCCCAGCGCCAGTGCATCTACCCCCAGGGCGTTAAAAAGGTCACAGTCCCGCAGACGTACATTGACGGGCTGCTCGGCAAGATAGCCAAATACGAGAGTCAGCTCCAGATCACCAGCAAAGCGGCCAGCGGCAATGGCAATGGCAACAGCAAGATCGACCTTAGCGGCTTGCTCCAGCCGTTGCAGGCTGTCCATGAAGGGGAGCAGGGCGGCATGAGCATTGACTCGCCAGATGGCGTAGGGGCCGCCGGCCAGGCCTATCTCACCGAAGGCTCGGTCACGTCCACGGCCTCGCACTACGACTACCCTGTTCATGCGCACAACCACAACTTTGAGCCCGCCTTCTCCATCGATGAGGACACGGAGATGCAGATGGACTACCCGGTCGACGACGGCAGAATGCTGGCCGACGCTGAGGGTACCGCTCGCTACCTTGGAGAAACCTCTGGCGCCACCTTCCTGGACTCGCTCAAGGCCTTCATCAAGACGACGCAGCCGCTGGCCTCCAAGGGTCTTTCTCCCAACCCTGACACACCCGACGGCAGCAGGAATGCAACCTTTCTCAATTCGGTTGGTCGCTACCAGACGTTCGATTCCCGTCCTCTCCTGCTTCCGACCATGGACGTGGAGCCGCGCATTCCTACGCAGCTGGAAATCCAGGCCATGATCACGCAGTTCAAGACCTTTCTCCAGGATGATAACGGCAAGGCAGGGTGCGGCGGCATTTTTTTCTGGCCATTCCAGGACCCCGCCAAGATGGCGCTACCAGACCAGTCCGGTTTTGGCACTGGCTTCAAGCTGGACACCACTAAACCGCGGAACCACACCGCTCGGGAGCACGGCCAGCTGGCATTGGTCTACACAGCCTTTGCCTTTACCCATCTGCTGACCCTGACCGAGGAGAATTCCCGGGTGGATGGCCAATTGGGCGAAGCCCACTATGCGGCAGCTAGGATGCTGATCGGAAACCCCCTGGACATGACGTCCTACACAATCTACAATGTGGCCGTTTTGGCCCTGATGGCCCTGTACCTGGTGGAGAACAATCGCCGAGATGCCGCCTACATGGCCATCAGCAACGCCATGCATCTCAGCGTGATGCACGGCGTGCACAGGGAAAGTTCAGTCACCGAGATCGAGCGCAGGACTTTTTGGACAGTTTACAATATCGATCGGTTAGTCCATGCCATTGCCCACCGCCGCTGCCTCCTGGCGTCGACCAGCCAACCACTTGCTGACACATGCTTGTTTCCTTCTAGCTGGCTGAGCTGCTTGATGGGTCGCCCACCCGCGGTCCCTCATCAGGCCATTACCCTGTCCCTGCCACAGGAAGCACCGTGAGTTGTACCCTTCATCGCACCTTCACCGTACTTGGCCTAATCATTGGTGTGTCTCATAGGGGCCTTCCTTCACCTCTTGGGCTGTGTGCACACGTGGAGCTGTCCAAGATTTCCGCCTACATTGTTAACAACAGCTATCGTCACCATGCCAACAAGCCGGCCGACGGGTTCGATGAGCTACCTTTTTCGGTCGCAATTGGGAAGCTTGACCAATGGCATGAGAACCTACCCAAGAGCTTGAAGCTCGAGAATTTGGAGGAGAGTCCTAGCAACTATTACTACTATGCACTCCAGCCCGAAGCCGAGGACCCGGCACTCGGTACCGACCGGGCCTTGTTGTCATTGCACATGGCTTACAATCAGGTATGCACCCTGTTGTCACCCCTCGCATGATGTGCATGACAGACCGCTAACCGTCTTAGCTCATCATCTTGGCAATCCGTCCCGCGTTCCTCACCGCCGTCAAGAAGAAGGTGGCCAATACCTGGTTGACACCTGGGCTGGAGGGCCCCGGAGCGGAACCGGAGAACCCTTGGACCAGAGCCATCCGCAAGTGCAGTGATGCCGCACGGCGCAACCTCCGCATTGGCAGACGGCTACAGATCATCAGCCCCGGCCAGAAGCTGCTCGTGCAGGACCTCCATCACATCTTCAATGCTGCCATCATCCTTCTGATGCATCAAATTCTCTTTGTCAACCAAAGGGTGTACGACATGTTCCTGATCGACAAGGCAAAGGAGGTGTTCAAGAATGAGGCGATGACGGGCAGTGACTATGGGAAGGACTGTCACAACGTCCTCAACGATCTGAAGCCCTTGGTGGATAAGCTGCATGAAGTGATTCACCGCAAGGAGCATGAGCAGCTTTCTGTGCCCATGGAGAAGCAGCAGAGCGGATCGGTGCATAGCCCTGTGAACAGAGAGACCACACCGGGGACCCTCTCGGGTCCGATCACGGGCTCTCCGACGAAGCCGTATCCCAGCCATGTGCAAGGCTGGTTACAGAATGTGAGACCGGAAGACGGTACCACGGTTGTTCAGGAGCTCAAGACATGGCAGGATGATGACGGTATGCAGGTATATAGACCGGGCAATTCGCTTGCCTAAGACCATGCTATGTTGTTGGTTCCATCATGTCATCCTTCTTGTCTTTGGCGTTTGGAAGTTCTCATGTGTTGGACACCACGGATGCACTTGCTTCCCTTGTTGGGATTCTCATGATACAAGTTACACGGCAGGCATTAGCACTAGCGACACCACGGATGCACTTGCTTCCCTTGTTGGGATTCTCATGATACAAGTTACACGGCAGGCATTAGCACTAGCGATTATACCCCCTTCCACTTGATAGAATTAACGTTAAATCAGTTGAACCTTACAGCACCAGTCCTTTGCCTTGTTCGTTGACACATTGGTAAAATCCCGTACCCTCGCGCATTCAATAGGCCTCCTTTGACACTTTAATTTCAGCAAACATTGTTTTTTTTTTTTTTTTTTTTCCCCTCTTCCAGTACCTCTGCAGCATCAGCCATTTGCTTTGCGTCATCTCCTTTCCGCCTCCATCAAAACAACTCACAGCGGTCCAAAAAGTCGTCTATCCAGACCCTGAAGCGCCTCTGACTTCTTTTTGACGTTCTCACCATTCCACTCGCCCTCCTCAGTAACGTAAGCATCAATGAGCCCTCCAGCACACCACTCAAAAGACACGTTTCTCACTTCCGCTTTTACTCGCGTCTTGTCCTTTTCTTCATGCTTCTTCCCTTTCTTCCTCTTCTCAGTTCTTGTGGTATGAGCAAAGTTCAGTACCGTCCTAGCAGCCCCTCTAATCCGCTTACTACTCCCCTCGCCCATCCATGCCCTCGTCACTTGCTCCGGACCCTGATCCTCTACTACGTGTTGTTCTGGCGGTCCAGGGAGTGCCACCTTTTCCGAGTCGCAAAGGACCACCACCTTGGCTTCTTTTGCGTTGTATTGAGTGGCGAGGAGAATAGGCAGCGAGCCAGTCTTGTTACTCACAGAGCCGTCCCAGGCGATGCGGTCAGCGCCTATCACCACCTGCTGCACCCCCTGAGTGGCATGACAGGCCGAGGCATCGGTGTAAATGGTGATGCTGTGTTGGCGGTCGTTACTGGATGCCAAGTCCGTGGAGAGCGCTTTGGCGAGGCTGGCGGCGAGAGACACGCCTTCGAGCAGGGGACGGGATTCAAGGATGCGGATATCGAGGACGCAATCAGGAAGAAGGATGGGGAGGTGGGAGAGGGCGTGGGTGATTGTGGACGACTCTGACAAAGTCAGAATAGAAAGGGGTTTTTGAGATGTAATGAAGGAGGAGAGGTTACGGAAGAGGTAAGAGGCGAATGATCGGGAAATCTGGTCAATGGTTGAGAGGCGGGCGGAGATCTCCCGGTTCAAAACAGAGATGATGGTTGGTTTGAGTTGCTTTTCGCTGTCCTTGGAGCTGGCGGCATGGTCCTGGAAAACTTCAGCCTCAACGGAAGCCAAAGCAGACAACAAAGCAGACATGATGGCCGCGCCCATACTCGCCCGTCCATTCTTCCAAAGATGCCATGCAGCCATTCTGATGTCCTTCCACCATTTGGCTTCTTTTCCATCTCCATCCTCTTCATCCAAGGCACCGTCGTCCATCTTGTCGATCACATCCCGCAAGATACACAAGGCATCACCTGCCATGTGCCTTGCCCCACTCACATAATCCTCTTTCAGACGGTTACACCCCTCCGCCAGCACTTTGCCGGCTTCAGGCCCAAGATCAATCTCGAACCAGACCCTCCTTAGACTTTCCTTGAGCTTCGGCACTCCTCCAAAGTGATATGTATCTTGCACGTCCAATGGATCGAACCACGCCCACCCCTCGTGCTCCCAATTGATATTTATTCTTTTCTCGCTTCCCTCGCCATTACCAGTCGGGTCTTTCAACAAAAACGCAAAAGGCCAGACTGTCCATTCTCGCCCTAGTGATTCGTCAGAGAAAGTGTACGGCTTCCCTTGCCGAAGGAGATTCAGGTCGGAAGCAGTTAAAGTGGTCTCTTCTTGAATCTCGCGCCAGGCTGCGCTAAGGGTAGAGGGATCGGTTGATTCGATGGAACCGGAGATGGGGGCGTAGTG
Organism: Neurospora discreta FGSC 8579; assembly: GCA_009805215.1. Classification (NCBI taxonomy): domain Eukaryota; kingdom Fungi; phylum Ascomycota; class Sordariomycetes; order Sordariales; family Sordariaceae; genus Neurospora; species Neurospora discreta. The sequence continues at coordinate 242,665 of RANX01000052.1, read as the reverse complement.
ATGGGTGTAAGTGCTGACTTTGTCGGAGCGTTTGAACAGAGCCACGAGTGGTTTTGGAATGGACGGATCAGAGTTGGAGGAGGTCGATAGAAAGAAGGAAGAGGAGGATGAATGGGAAAAGTAGGAAGAGGGAAGTTTGAAGATGAAAGAAGAGACTACGGATCGGTGATTTAGTGGTTTCTGATTTGTAGAGGTACTTGGGTAAGTGGAGGACGGGATGGAGGTGGACATCTCCGTCAACGACCGATGCAGGATGCAGGTAGAATGGTGATGGGTGGAGTAATGTAGCGCAAGCCGATCCAGGATAGGTTCGTCAACAATAAGTCTGTTTTCGGCGCTCGCCCAATGGAAAAGGAGTGAAAGATGAATAAAGTCAAATTTGTTTAGCTGCAGTGTCGCGATGGAAACGTTACCTAAGATACGATGACGTGACCCTCAAAGTGTCCCAGTCTATCAAAGGGCCAGGTCAACAGATAAGGGTTGGGGCTGTAATTGACAATAACGCAACGAGGAGATAAGCACTTGGAATGCAGGACACTCCGTGATAGCTATTCGTACGACCTATGGTAGAAAGAAAAAATTGTTTCTGGAAAATGAAACTGCAACGAGTATACAGCATCTTGGTCGTTTGTGGTTCTTCTTCGGTTTTGCGTACCATGTAAGAAGGTTCACATCAATTTCCAATGCCTCCTCGTTGCTACACTTCATGTTAACTCAAGTTAGTGAAGCTAATCTCGAATACAACGGTAGGTACCTACCTAGTTGTCAGGCTGGATTAGGTGCTCATCACTAGCGCTTACCTACTAAGGCACCGAGATAAATTCGATCGTGACTGGTTCGCGGAATAGCAGCGGTTCTTGCCGAGCCTGGTGGCGTTACTCAGCGCGCTGGCACAACATCAAAAAGCTGGCTTTTGATTCGTACCACAACGAGCCCCTGATACCCCTTTTAGTGTAGGCCCGAGGCTGGTCCAAAATGTCTCAAAACTCATGTTCAGCTTTTGATCTTGCTGCGCCTCTTGTACGGATCACGGCTTGGTCGATTGGAGATATAACATCGAGATCTTGACCGTTGTTGATGTTCAAGACGAGGTCAAAATGGCAAACTACAGCTACCAGCATCAATACCCACCAGCACAGGTCGGAGCTGAACCCCTTTACCAGCCGTTCCCCGGTCCCCAGCAAGCGGACAAGATAGGTTTTGTGCCCAGCGAGATTCAGCATTCTCATGCGGACCAAGGTACAGTACCCCAATGTTGCCAGAAAAATCACAGGTGCCGGGTCGGGGCCGACCGTCCTCACGGTGAAACGGAGCATCGCACTTGCCGTCATCGGTACCTTGACCCTGCTTCTTGCGACAGTCATTGGTCTTGCGGCAGGTCTAGGAGTGAGCCAGAAGAACCTCCATGATGCCAAGAATGACTTGAAGTTGGCGCAAGCGAGCATTACGGCAGGACTTGGGTAGGTGTTTCTTGCATATATCCGACTTGATCACCAAAACTGATGAACCCATGTAGGGCAACCACCTCATCCCCGACAATCGCAACTGCCACCTCCACCAGCGCCTCGAGTGCGTCTTCGACTGCGACCGCCATCGCGAAAATTGAGTGTCCGTCCATCAACGGAACTTTGTACACGGCAACGGTGGCCGGTAATTCTAGCAGCCCCGAAGGCAGCAGCAGCAGCAGCAGTAGCAGCAAGAGATTCAAACGTCTGTGCGGCGTCGACTTCGGACAAGGTGAAGCCGTCGACATTGGCTCCGTAAACACGACCAGCTTCAATTCATGCTTGGATAAGTGTGCGGAGAAGCAAGGGTGCACCGGAGCGGGATGGGGTGCGATTCCGGGCGATGAGGAAACCCATCACACCTGTTTTATATGAAGACAAATCTGACAACGAAGGGGCATGAGGCGGTGGACGAGTGGGCTTTTGGAGTGTTGGAGTTGAGTGGTAGTGGGGAGGATAACGATGCTGATGATGATGGGAACTGAGCTTGGTATGATATATCGAGGAGGGCGATTGAGGTGCGGGGCAAAGCAAGGAGTGGGGAAGAATTACCTGTCGATGGTGGAAGGAAGGCTGTAGAACAGAAGACTGCCCGGTGCTCTGATAGGTGATTGAGAACTGCTTGTTCGTCTACTGCAATGGTGTTGAAGTTGTGACGAACTGAAGGCTACCTAGCCGACCATCAGAGACGACTTTTCCCTTTTCGCTTTGCCCTTTCCGAATTCCCTTTGCTGTTTTCTGGGTGCCTTCCTTACTGTCTGCCATGTGAAAATCCACTGTTAGCGACTGCAGTGGACGTCGGAACCTAGGGGGCGACAGCGGGATGCACCATCCGTTCATCTCCGACTCAGCGTCGACGGAGAACGAAGCTGTCATCACATCCGGGGCCCCATCATTCCCTTCCCTTCCTTCCTTTCTCCTCTCTGGCGATTGTCACTCTTTGGGCCCAGCTTGGGCGATAGGCACTGTAGTGCAGTGTCTGGGCCTGGTATGGTCTGTGCGGGGCTGCCAAGTACCTACCTCTAGGTAGGTATGTATCCATCTTTGATCTTTCACCAGTCGGGCCGTGCATTGCCTTCAACTTGGAAGTGTCGTTCTTGCTTCTGCCACAAGAATGACCATCGTCAGCTTTGCAATTTCCTTCCGCGTCCAGTCTTGCACCTCTCACACAACCGACAGTTGCCGATCGAGCCAAGGGAAGTTACTCTGCATTCTTCGTGCATGACAAGTTGGCGTTGGAAGGTATTGGTGACCCAGTCTGGACTTGACGGGACCGGGAGGTTACGAAAATCCGGGGAAAATGAAGATAATGGGAACAGCGGCCCGCTTGAGACGACCCGGTCCGGGACGTTCTCTTCTAGCAATTAAACTCAGGATGCGACACTGATGGAACCACGGGAGGTGGGGGTTTTTGGCGGATAAAGTCACTCTGTTCTGCTTGTTTCTCTACCATCTTCCGCTCACAGCCCTGCCCTATTCATCCGGAAGTTGATTATACTTGAACCCGATCTTCACAGTGAAAGGTGGGGGAGTTGAGCACCTGGATCGCTCTCTCGCTGCACCATTTTCCACGTGGAAGAGATGGATTAGTGGTACCACAGGGTCATTTCCCCGCCATCATTGCTTGCCGCCATGGTGACATGGACCTCACAGACCTTCCGAGTTCTCCATCATCACTTCAAGACTGTTGTGCTGACATGCTCGTATACACAAGCTGTTGATCCGTAGCCTACCACGACAAGCGCTTCAGCGAGATAAACATGGCGTTTTCGAGTCAATGCGGCCTTGCCTGGTTCACCGAGTCCCATCCACCCCAGTCGGATGAACATCCCTAGCTGCCGACATGACATGGCGTCACCTTCGCCCACAACTTGGGCACTACGAGAGCTCCCCCGGATATCCCACGAGGGACAAGCGAGCCATGCTCTTTACCTGACCATGGGTTTTCCGACGTGTCGAACGTTCGATAATCCTTGACGCTTGGGAATTGAGAGTAAGACTGCTAATTACAACTCGTGGTCTACAGCCAGTCTCACAACCCTTCTCAGCAAGTCGTCACATACATAAGCGATACCAACCATGAGGTAGCAAGGGACTCTACAACTCGCAAACGTGTCTCAAAACTTGAGTTCGTGCGTGCTGCACCCGGACTCGACAACCTTTGTCTGATGATGGTGGACTAGATGTTTTGAGAACGCAGAAGCACAGACGAGGAGGATCTTCTGGCATGCAGCCCATGTTGCGAGATTTGTCAACGAAACACTGCTAGTGCAGGTCATGATTATCCGCTATACAATGGACAAGAGATTACCACGACTGGGTTAGAGAATGCCTTCAACTGCGCAGAACCCCTGCGAGGTAGAACCCGTCCTCCCCGCCATCCACATTACAACACCATCTCCGTGCATAGAACATCCAGCAAGAAGTCTTGTTTGGCGCAATGTCATTGATGAGAGGTGCCATCCACTTGCGATGCAACGACGGCTGGCCACCCCGTCTTTTCACAGTTTTGTACAAAGCTCTCGGTTATAGTCCAGTCAAACTTCGTACAGGCCCTCCACTACTGCATTTCTTTCTCCCAGATGAAAACGAGAATGACACCACACTATACTATACCGAACAGAGATGGGGCCCTTGCCAGGGGTCTATTAGTGGCCTTGCATCGTCAACTCATGGGTCCGGGCTGTCACGACGATGGCTTACCCCAGGATGATCACCTATTCTTGTTGCCTCCTTCAGCATGTCAATGCTTCCCCGACCCCTTCCCGTCTGCTTCCCGTTGAGAATCACATACAAGATGCTCTGGGGAATCTCATATACCACGCGGAGGTGGAGCCCTCACTGCTACCCCTTTCCTTTTCATGATCTCCTGTCGTGGTGTCCAAATTACTATCGACTCCAGTTTGTATGGGGGTTACTTCTACACATACATGTCATAGTCCAAACCCACAGGAACTTGAACTTGTCCCTGCTCAGCCGCCTTGATCTTCAATGTCAATGCCAACGACGACGCCGACGACACGAACGATCCGGGTCGAAATTGGGGGTCACCCCAATTAAAGGGCCCCCGACAAAACAATGAGCGTCCGCACCAAGCCCAACCCAAACCCAGACACTGTCTCGAGGATTTACGAGGAGATTGCAAAGGTAGAACCTCCGCGGTTTGAGAGGGTTTACTGGACGAAGGAGCCGCATTTGAGGAAGCTCTACGGCATGATCTTCTTCCTGATGGTGGCATCAGCAACGACAGGCTACGACAGCATGCTTTTAAACACATCACAACAGATCCATGCGTGGAACCACTTCTTCTTCCCGGAGACAAAGCTCAACCCGGACCTTGCAGACCCCGTTGAAGACAGCAAGCTGGCAATCTTGATTAACATGTTCAAAATCGGCTCGATCTTATCCTTCATTATAACCCCATACGTGGCCGATAGTTATGGGGCACGTCCAACACTGCCTCCAACTGGTCCTGGCGCTCCATTACGCTCCTGCAGATTCTTCCCTCGGCCGTCCAGCTTACTGGCATTTGGGGGCTTCCCGAATCTCCGCGATACCTCATCAACAAGGAAAGCCATGACGAAGCCCTCAACATACTCGCCAAGTGGCATGCAGGCGGTGATAGGCTCAACAGAACAGTGCAATTTGAGTTCTGCGAGATCAAAGAGACCATTCGCATTCAGAAGCAGCTGGATGAGACATCGAGCTATGTTGATTTTATCAGGACCAGGGGAAATAGGTGGCGCTTGGCCATTATTATCTCGCTGGGTGTCATTAGCCAGTACTGCGGCAATGCCCTGTTCAGCAATTACATGAATGCTATTTACGGCGGGGCGGGGATAAGGGAGCAGAGCCAAAAACTGGCCATTTCGACGGGGAAGATCATCCTAGATCTGATCGTCACCATCTTCGCCGCGCTGAATGTCGACCGGTTTGGACGCAGGCCGCTGTTCCTGATATCGACGTGCGGTATGGCCGTGAGCTTTGCGTGCTGGACGGCAACGGGCGCTGCGTATGAGGATAGCGGGGAGACAAACATGACCAGTGGCTATACGCAGTTGGTGTTCAGCTGGATCTTCGGTATCTTTTACGACATTGGGTTTTCAGGACTGTTGGTGGCATATGCGTTGGAGATCCTGCCGTTCCATCTGAGGGCGAAGGGCATGATGTTGATGAATATCTCGGTGCAGGCTGTGCTTGCCATCTCCAAGTGAGTTCTCTTCTCCTTTTTGTTTTCCACTCCTCCCTCGCGCTTCTTGTCGCTTTCACTTACTAGGAGTACTTCTTTTCTCTACCAACTCAACATCACCACCCCCACTACCCGCTTCGCTTCTGTTCCTTCTCTTCCCGCTCTCTTCCCTCTTTTGCCGCTATGCCTTTAACGGGTTGGATTCTAACTCATCCAAGCCAGACCAACAAACTAGCCTGGGATAACCTCCCACACCACTGGAACTTTACTCTCTTCTATACTGTATGGAACTGCCTGGAGCTGACTTTTGTCTACTTCTTCTACGTCGAAACAAAAGGCCCGACACTGGAAGAAGTTGCACGCATATTTGATGGTGTTAATGCCGTTGGCCATGTTGATATGAGACAAATGGAGAAGGAGATTTATTGCCAGGGCGTTTTGGATATTCCGTTAGAAATGGATCGGACGACGCATGGTGGTTGACACGGTGGAATTGAGTTGGAGGAGCATGGAGGGCGATGAAATAAGTATGCGAGGCAAAGGAGAGAAGTGGTGGGTACCTCTAACGCTAGGTAGTTAGGTACCTACCTAGAGGTTTGAATGTGAGATGAGGCAATGGTGGGATGTACTTCCATGTTTTCCTTTGTTTTACTAGCTGTCACGCCCCATTAGCTTCTTGATGATACCACAAGGAGTTGGGAGGGACTTGGTCCGGATGATTGGGCTGGGAAGAGGCCTTGGAGTTAACTTGGAGTTGTCTTTGATATGATGCGGATTTGTCTGGCTTGCACCGCTTGTGATCTTCTGCATCATACACCCATCAGCTGCCCTTGATCACTTCAACCACAGCTCACCAAGTGACAGTCCCCCAGTGCCCATTATCTTGGTGTAAGCAACAGAGAATTCCAGGCTGGTGCTCATTATGACAGCTTGTGGCAGTACTCGCTTCCTTTCTGATGGATGACTTGTATCATTGGGCTTTCAAACGAACGATCTGGAAACAAGCCACGATGTTGAGACCCAGGGAGAGTAGGTCTCATACTCGATCATTATCGCCCTCTCCACCCACGATAATACTAGGAAAGCTTGCTCTCCCCGACATATCTCCCGCAAGCACTAAGCTGGGCCTCCCACCACCAACCAGTGATGCCCTCGCACTCACAGGCTGCAAGTACTCCCCAGTTGAAGCCCCAGCATCTGCCCCGGCCATCGCGACCCCCTGGCTAGTAGGCTCTTCATGTTTCCTCCGTCTCCTCGCCGCCAAAGCAGACTCGGAGGTCGAACCCATCTCCTGCTTGAAGTTGATAGATTTCATCCCCTCGTTCCTTCTTCTCCTGATGAACATCCAATCCCAAAGGCAAGAGACCATCGATGCCGCCCTCTCGACGCTATATGTCCGGGCCATCGTTAGCAACTCGAAGCTTGATTGCAAACCGTCAGAAAGGGAAGGGGGCGGATAGAAACCTACATTACAACCACTGCCAACGCCCATACAGCTGTGTCATACTCCGTCTTGAACACACTTCCCATGACGCTTGGGATTCCCACAGCGCACATGACTAGCGCAACAGCATCGAGGATAGCGATGGTTATCGGCGTCGAGGTTTGTGACATCCTGGCAAAGAGGAAGTAGATGGTGCCGAGGTCTGTGATGATTGCTATCGCCGCCTGTTTCTCACTGTTAGCTATCATTCTGCAACAGGCGGGGTCGTATCGATAGGAGCTAATCAGGGAGGGGAAGAGAATGAAACTTACCCCAGCCATAATAACCGCGTATGTTTTCTCCACGTAATCTTGTCCCCATTTCACCGCGATGAACACGGCGAGGGCTAGGAGAGCGGCGGATGTGAAAAGGGTAAAAAGACGGAAAAGGTACAGAGTCCATTGAAGGCTGCCGTACGGGGATGGTGGCTTAGGCGGTGACGATGCTGCCTGGAGGTCTGTGGTTGGTGTTTGTGCGTGTTGGACCTGAAGGGTTGGAAATGGCGATGGTGTTGTTGATCTGGAGTCCATTATGGTAGGCTTAAGCGGCCTTGAATGGACGCCGTTTGCCCAGACTTGATAATGCTTTATAGGTACGTATGTAGGATGACTGATTGCCCAATACCTATGATGACGGGACGTATCGTTGTTGGTGATGAGGCTCTGGAAAACCTTCAACGTTGGGCCTGCGAAAAGTTCAGTCGTTGAAGTGACAAATCGTACAGCTATAGATGGTCGGCGATGTGCTTCAACACACCCAACAGCGGCCACTCAATCTTTTAAGCGCATCTCAGATACTTGAATGTCTTGAAAATGTAAGACCAAGCTCCGCAAGCTCCTCTTCATCACCGCTCTGTTTCGCGTCTCAGTGTCGATCTTCGACCGCCAATTCATTGATGAGTGGAGGATACCCAGCCCTTGTCTTGCGTTTCTAATCCCAGACCGCTCTTGCGGAGAGACTCCGGTTCGTCTATCATGACTCTTGGTTGCAGTTTAGGACTTGACAGGGCCGCCAGACCATACGATCGTGTCGCACGACACGTTGATCTGCCGTTGGGCACGACCACTCGAGACCTTCTCACCATGCAAGGCAACGCAAAGGAGCTGGCGTGAATAGCTTAGTAGACGTCTAGAAGACGGCAGGGTGAAGAACCGAGCTGCTTAGTGCACCTTCTATCGGACGATGAGAGGAGGACCTGACGATACAGCGCTAACATCTACCTGACAGGGGGCAGAGTTTCGCCGTTCCAGCCCTAAAAAGAGCGCTGATCGGCGGAGAATGAGGACCCTGTCTCGGCCTCTGAGAATTGCGTCTGTAAGGTCGGGGACTGGACTTGGTGATCTTGGCATTTGTGGGGAAGTTGATCACTGGGGATATGCGAAGTCATCGTTCTTGTTTTTAATATCGCTTGATATCGTGGACTTTGTCAAGCTCGTAACATCAATAACCTGATAAACTTCCAGCTGTGGCTTGGTCTACTCTTAGTCGGCCTGAGCTACAAAGCATTCCATGTCCATAACATTCCGACTGCTGTCCCTTTGGCCAGGCCGTTCCCTTTTTTTATTCATTGAACCGTTTGAGACGAATGATCGTACCTGGAGTCAGCATCAAAAATCTCAAGGACAGTACAGACTTGGATAAAAGAAGGAGAAAAAAGAGAATTTCAAGTTGGTTGGCGATCAGGCGTGAGAGAAGTCGGTTGACCGGAAAATGAAGATTGGGTCAGGGACCAAAGCGGACCGAGTCTCAGTCCCCCCGAGACCATGGACACAATGAGAGCATCGTTACCGCAGCCATGGATAATCGAGCTGCCCGACTTCAGGACGCTATCATGACGTTTATCGTGCGTAGGTGCTAGACCCAAGAGGTACAAGGCGTCTGTGCGTCAAGTCCAACGTAACGGCTTCTGTAGGAAGACTGCAGGCCTAGTAATGTGCACCTTCACGTCCTTCATTGACCGTACTTCACAGCGGGGCCGGTGCTGGAGCTGTTCCCGTGGTCGGACTTGATCCCCGACTTTTCAAGGTTCATGGCGGATGATATGGTCCTGATCGGGATATTGGAGCGTACGATGGCGGACAGCAATCACCACTCCCACGTCATCCCTATGACAGCATCTCAAAACCCCATTGACGTCCGTATGTTTGAGGTTCCATAAAGGCTGCGGCATGGAGGCTCTGTTGTTGTCAACACTCACTCATTCTTGCCTAACTCAGGATAGGAGCTTTTCATCCCCGCCAACAGACTGTGATCAGTTAGCACTTTAGCCGCCGTCAGCAAAGTAACATTGGCAAAGGTATCAAGATGGATTCCGCAGGAAGAAGGCGCGGCCCTGACACAGTCCAGCGTCTCCTCCGAACATGGCTTTGGATCAATGACGCTCTGATTCTGGCCTCCTCGACCATTGTTACGGGCATTTTGGCTCGCTTCATCCGCAGATACCATGAGCACGGCACGCACGCCATCTTTCAGGAAGTTATCGTGAGTATTCCATCCCCTCGAGTCCCTTGCTCGCCTCTTTTGCTACCACTGTCGTCCTTGGCCGGTTCGTCGCGCATATAGTGTGTATAGCGGAAGAGAATGCTGACGACGAACAGGCCGTGATCACCCTCTTTCTCTACATCGTCGCCATTTTCGCTCCAGCGCTCAAGGTCTATCGCGGCTACCTGCTGCCGCTCAACCTCGCTCTCTCCTATCTGTGGCTGACCAACCTTATCTTTTCTTCCCAAGACTATAGCGGCCACAGGTGCCACTACTACAGCCCTGCGTACGTAGGGCATTGTCGATTGAAGCATACTGTGCAGGCTTTTAACATTATAGGATTGTGAGCTGCTCCCCTGTCAAGAGTGGGCAAGAAGTCAGGCTGATATATCTGGACAACAGCACTTCCCTTCTCTCCAACGTCGTGGCCGAGAGTGTGATGTGGTATCGCTATCGTGACTCGGCTCCCGGTACCGCCGGTAACCGTGTTGGCAATGGAGAGAAGGGTTCAGCGCCGTTGACATCTGCTCCAGGGGCTACAACAGGTGCTTCGACTGCACCCGAGGCGGCGAACGGGACTCGTGTCTAAATTCAGATCGTCCTGGGTGTAGGCACCGAGCTTTCGTGCTGCTGCCAAAACTGGTTGTGCTGCCGACCGATGCCTGGCTACGTTTACTTCAGAGGGGTGAGGCTCAAGACTGTAGCGATGGGATATTGGTCGAGGCGGGACGGATCGTTGGAACAGTGGTCAAGACATCGAGCCGGTAGTGAAGAGAGTGAAGTTTTTGGGCAAGATTTGGAGGAGGACCATTCGTTGTTGGAAGTGTTTGTGCGATCATGTCTAGTCAAGGTTGTCTTTCGTGTGTGTGCGCGAAGCGAAGGCCTGCGTTGAACAACACGAAGGACTTGATACCGAGGTGGTGGTGGCGAGTGTAAATAGGCTGTTTCTTTTCTCTCGGTTTTCTGTACATAATGGTTGGGAAAGAGGACGTCACGCTGTTGTTAGTCAACGCTGTTCTCGATAATCTTAATTGTGGAAAAACCTAGCCGCAACCACAGCCCTGATGACTGAGTCGGTAAAGAAGTTGTTGTCGCTGTGGGATACCTGCATGTCCCCCCCCCCCCCCCCCCCCCCCCCCCGTGGGCTGAGTAGACTCAACACGACCCAAGCAGCGGATCGGAGCTCTGTGGTCGGAGTCGGAGAGGAAACGAAATGCCCCATATGACCGGTGTCATTGCCGCCCGGGTTCCGTAGCCAACCATTGCCGCACGAGAGCACTTCACGGTGCCATTCGTTATGATTAGCATCGCAGTCCTCGAGTGAAATTGGAACACGGTTGCCAGAGCGAGAAAGTGGTTCATCCCAAGATGGCAGGTGAGAGGCTGAGAAGCTGAGAATCTTGATTGCATGAATTGCCGTGGAGATGGCCAAGTCCAGAACAAGAGCGCATACCACAGCGGTAGTAGGTACCTTAGGGAGCTAAGGTAGGTAGTATGAGTGAGTACCATAGGTGGTTTGAAGTGGTCTGACGGGGAGAAGTCGCCTGCTTCGGAAACCCGTCCAACTTGGTGTGGCCTCACTGGGAGGATGGCAGGTGCGGATGCAACACCCCGGAGGCCGCATCAAGTAAGGAAGGACCCAAACACGAAACAGGACACCTTGATGGCCACGGATCGGATCTGGTGGCTCTGAATGGCTGCCTGGATCTGGCGGCTGCTCTGTCTCTTAGCGAATTGCAATTCATTGTCCGAGCTTCGTTCCCTTCTGTTCCATTCCATCAATCTCGCTGGCGACCCAGAATACCCCTACGGTGAACAGGATTTGGAAGGTGCAAGGTTCTTGGCCAGCAACCACCACTGCAAGCAGCCGCCCGAGACCCGTCCATTTTGACAGGTCGTCGTCGTTACATCCACATCGTTGTCTGGGCCGCGTCAATTGACGGGCATACCGAGAGGAAGAGTGCACGGACCATATTCAACCTGAGCACGAGCCAGGTGTCGGCAACATTCCGACAGCCCTGTTGGCCCTGCCCTTGTCCGAGTCTCAGCTTGTGTACCTAGAGGTAGGAAAACTTCACGTAATGGCCGAACTACAGCCGTCTTTTGTTGCAGCCGCTGAATGACTCTTTTTGCCCAAGTTGGCTTGTAATCCGTAAGCTGTAATGGCCCGCCCAGGGCGTAATCAAGCCGACCTGAGTCCTGGCTGTTCGAAACATGCTCACGTCTATTTCTGTACGAAGCAAGCTATTTCCCCCTAGGACCATGAGTGGCAGTATGTAACAATGTGACATGGGCGTGGTATGCCTGCTTGCGTTCGCTTCTGACCCAAAAAGTGTTGGGCAGCTTCCCATTTCGTCACTCCTTCTAGGGGGACAACCGAGATCGGAACACACACTAACCGGCTGCACCCACCCAATGCACCTGTCGTCCTTCTGCATTGGGACGGAGGGTCAGATTCGTGTCCATCAATTTGCCGATTGGTGGTTCGCCATCAATGCTGCCTGCCCGTCTTACTGAAGACGACGACGACTGACTGCAGTGCAGTGTGGCCTACGTAAACAGTTGACGACAACGAAGCTGATCTGAACTTTTCCCAAGTGCTTAGGACTTTACTTAGGCTGTTGAAGGAAACACGGTGGAGTCGACCCCTCTGTCACCAGGGGCAGGAGCACCATCGATCCGCGGATGATCCACACCGTTCGTCGCAATCCATTTCCGCGTATCCACATCGGTCATCGGCCCTGTGTCCATTCAGCCATCGAAACCCCTCCAAAGCTCGTCCAACCCGCCCTCCACATTGCATCGCTCACGGCTGCCCGCCCGGATTACAGAGACAAATCCCGGCGTCGCATGGATCGTGATGTTGATGGCGGCTTGCCGATGACTCCTTCCGGGTCTTGTTGACCTCCTGGTCCGTCCGTAGAGGTACCTACCTTATAACTGCCTGCGTTACAACCTGGAAGATACAAGTTGTACTTCTGTCCTCTCCAGTACCTCCTGCCTTTTGTCGGCCTTGAGTCCGGTGTTCGTCTCTCCCTCTTTTCGAGTCCAACCTCGCACTCGAAGTGCACATCAGAAATGAACTAAACTGATGAACTGACAGGATGCGGCTCCGGTTCCGACTTGAGGTTCCACATATCATCTTTCCCAATTCCACCTGTTAGCGCCGCCGCCGCCGCCGCCACAGCTCAGTCTCCTTCTCTCGTTAAGCTCAACACTGGCTAGGTAGCTGCCTCTGCCCCTTTGCAACATCCGTGCTCGACAGCTTCCGGATTCGATACACACGAAACCCGAAAGATCATGGCCGCGCCCGCGCCAAACTCTAGTACCGTCTCCCTCGAGCGCCTACCGAACGAACTGCTACAGCCCATAGCCGAAGCCCTCGTCCCGCAACCCCCATTGACCACCCGCTTCGCCCTTCGTCCCGTCGGAACATGGGCCAGTCAAGAAGCAAAGGACCAGCGGGCGGCATGGCATCTCGCCCACCGCGAGTTGCTTGCCTTCGCTCAGACCTCCCATTGCATGCTTGCCGTCGCCAGACCGCTTCTCTGGCGGAATATCCTCATCGACAACGAAAGGGCGCTCGTGTCCCTGTATCTGCGCATGATCAAGCATCCGGAAGTCAAGCCTTGGATTCGCCACATCACATGCATGGCCAATATCACTGGCACTAAGCTGATCATGGGGATACACCGAGAATGGGAAAGACAGACTGGAGGTAGGATATCTGGATCCCGGTGCTTGGGTCTTTTTTAACCTTCTGACCGCCGCCAGTGAGATGGCAGGGCCAACCTGGCGCTAGTCCCGCTTCCATCGGCTTGGAGCTCCTCATGATCATCATGTGGCACGCCCCTAACCTAAGAGATCTTCTCTTTGCTTTTCCCGACCACCCCTTACCCAACCAGGAACTCCAAGACCCCACCGCCAACGACGTGTTGCTCCCAGCCTTCCGCGCCACGATATTGAGTTACATGAACTCCCCCGAACCCGTCAACCATCGACAGACCTTCGTCGCGCGCTACTTTCCCTTTCATCAGATGCGCAATCTGTCTTCTCTACGCATCTACTGCCATAGAGACGAACAGCCGAGTCGAGATGCAACTTTTCCTCAGCTGCTCTCACACTATACCATTGCATGCTTACCTGATCTCAAGAACCTCAGAACCCTCGAGCTTTGTTGTTCCTCGGCGTCGAACCTCTTCTACGAAGACATGACGGTACCTCCTCTTCCCCAGATCCAACAGCTTCGTCTGTACGGCAGCCGCATCCATGAGCCGAGGCTGGCTGCGCTATGTTTAGCATGTACCAACCTACAGGATCTACTTGTCCATTTTGAAGAGAGCACCACGGACGATGACAGGGACCTGTTGCCCGAGGGGAAGACTCTTGATGTTGCCCTGATTGGTCTTTCAGATTCGCTGCGCAGCCTCGAGCTGGTTGCTTTGTCGGAGGGCCATTACCTTACGCGCGGAAGAGAACGTCCGAGGAAACCGGAGAACCACCGACTCAAGTGCATCCCACATCTCACGCGGCTTGAGAGCCTTACCCTCGACTACCGTGGCGTTTTCGGCACCCTGGGGATTCTGGAGGAAGATGACGGTGAGAGGCTGTGCCAGCTACTCCCGCCATCACTGCGTGACTTCACCTTGGTGTGCGAGTGGGGAACCGCTAAAGACTGGAAGCAGAGCTATCTGGCCAACCTCGACATGATACTGCACGGCGTAGCCTGCCTCTGCGCTACCCAGTCACCGAAGCTTTCGAGCATATCGTTGGCCATTCACTCATGGCCTGCAAAAAGCAGGTTCCACAGACGCTTCGGCAGAGAGGTCGAAGAAACAAGGCTGCGCTGTTTGAGAGCAGGCATCACCTTTCGGACGTTCGACTTGTTCCCTTCGTATCAGGATGAGGATGACGTTGAACCCTTGGACGAGGGTGACTTCGAAGACGAGGATGGGGGGGACATATTACCCGTAATGGGCGATGGCGGGTTTGAAGAAGAGACCGAGCTTGAGCTTGAAGAAGAGGATGAAGCGTCTGAATATTACTTTTCCGGCGACGAGGAAGAGGATCCGGAACGCGAAGCACGGCGGCCCCCTACATTTGCGGCATTCATGCAACAATTGGGAGAGGACCATGGACACAGCTTCGATGAGCTTTTCTATGCGTACCATGAAGATCGATGGGATGAGTATCTATTTTGATTAAGCGATGGCTGGGACTGTAGCCCCTCGCATTTCGACCTTGTCCGATAACCCTGTCGGGAATCAGATTACCGAAGGGAAGAGTCGTATGATACGGCGAGGACAACGGTTACTATCATCCAACTTCTCTCACCAGACGAAGACAGGCGATTGTTGGTACCAAGCAGCATTCGGGGTCTGAGTCGATATCTCATCACCGCAACAACTCGTTCGGCAGACATGACATTACCTCGCCGCTTTTCATTTTCCGGCTGTTATCCGACGGCAAGGACTGCCTGGGCTAACCACGCCAAATGTAACGATCCATTTCACGCGTTCCACACAAACTTGATACCCCAATATATTGACCTTCGATTGCGCAAGCTCCTTGCCCTCGGATCTCATTCCTGTGACTGGTTCTCGTTCACCCGCTTATGCACCTCAGTTCAAATGCCTGAGAATATAACCTGTACGGTTAAATCTTCAATCTGGATGTACACCACAACTGGCGCAGCTGTCGAACTGCTTCCGACTCCCGAGCAAATGAGCATTTCTGCCGTCCTAGTAGCCGGTGTCACCGAAACGACTGCCGAATGTTGGATCTGCTGGACCCGTTGCTCTTGCATGCCTTGCAATATTCCTTCAGCTTGCCTCCCCACCATTTGTTGCCTCTCTTTCCTCGAAATGACCAACCAACGTTTGGGGCAAATGTCTCCTGCACCTGCTTTTGTCAGATGTTGACCGAATGATCCTGGAGTTCGGAACCGTGATGATGCATGGCCGCCAGTGTGGTAATTGATGATCCTGTTTGCAATGTTGCCTCCAAACATTTCTTTCTCTCGCCTCCCCCGTTATCACCAACATGGGACCCAGAACACTGCACTGCCACGTCTTTTGCTTCCTTTCATTGACTAAAATCCAGCCATGGTGACCACGACTACATGGCCTTGGGGCCTTTTCGTCATGACCGGCTATCTCATCAACCTCACCTCAGCAGCTTACCCCTTAACCACCGACGCCAACTGCCACTGCTACAAAACCAACGCCACCTCCACAAACTACTTTCGCCAACACAAGTTCTTTGACTTTCGCAACCTCCAACAATACGCGAACACACCGCCAAACCCAATCTTCACCTTTGAGGGAAATGCGGCCGCCCCCCCCGACTTCTTCGTATTTCGATTCGAACCAATGGAAAGATTACTGGGGCATCCAGACCTGGAACAACACCGAACTAATGCGCCTGAACGACACCGACATCAACGACGCCACAGTGCCAATGGTCAACTCGTTCAACAACATCTACATCGAGCGCTCTTCTGATGGGAACGCTATTGGGCAGACATACTTGGTGATGCGCACAGTTCGACACTCTTCAGACGGCCCTTCCACATTCCGTGGCTCCAACTCTAGCTCCGGCTTCCAAAGTTCCGCCGAGTTCGAATCCAAACTCACCTCCTACCAATTTCTTTCCCTACGCATGCTCGCCCGTACCCGCGGCTCTCCGGGCGCAGTAACCGCCATGTTCACCTACCGGCCTCCTCCCCAGCCTCAACAACTGGCACTGGTTCAGGAAGCCGACCTGGAGATTCGCACGCAGGATCCGCCTAATTTCGTCCAGTATACCAACCAACCGGCTTGGAACAGCACCCATGACATCAAAGAGGCGACGAGGAACTCGTCCATGCCAAATGGAAAGAAGTGGAGCGACTGGGCAGTATATAGAATGGATTGGACGCCTGGGCAGTCAACTTGGTTCGTGAACGGCTTGGAGGCTAGCAAGATTAACTTCCAGGCACCAAGGGACCCGAGCCAGGTGATGTTGAACGTCTGGAGCGATGGGGGCAGTTGGTCAGGAATTATGGCGCACGGGGGAAAGGCGGAGATGCAGGTGCAGTGGATTGAGATGGTTTACAACAGTACGGAGGCAGCTGGGCCTGTGACTGGACCGTGGGGAGACAGAAAGGGTTGTGTCAATATTTGCAGCATTGACGAAACGACCAAACTGGGGACTCCGGTGCTCATTAGCAATCCAGACGGTAAGTGTTCACCCCGTCTCACTCAGCTCCCATCACAGCCGTATCCTCTTAAATTTCATTTCACCCGTTATCATTCCCATAGCCCTTCTTTTCCATCCTCAATTCCCATCACCCAGCTTACATTACTCAGCCTCTGCCCCGTCGTTCTTATCTACTACCTCGCCACTTCCTTCAACCCATTCCGCATCTTCTCCTTCCACCCATCATCGTGTCCCCGTTGCCCTCTGCTGCATAAGTGTGGTATTGGTGTTAGTCTCGGTGTTAACAGGTATATAGGCGGTAACCCACCCGCCAACAACCCGCCCGCCAACCCTCCAAGCAGCTGCACAACCGCCAAGTATGGCCAGTGCAACGGAAAGAACTGGAAAGGGTGCAAGACATGCGCCAGCGGAAGTGCATGTCGATATCAGAATGATTATTATTCGCAGTGTCTGTAGGGTAAGCGTACATCTAGGCGTGCGAACGTACACAGCCTGGTAAAGGGTGAGTGGTACAGGAATGTGGAGAGACTGTACTTCTGGCTCTGAGACGACTGAAGGTGTTCTGTCGGTAAAACTGAGGGTTTGATACCTTACCTACGTCTATACGTCTTTCTGGTCTGAAGAAGATCGGGAATCTTCGTTGAGATGTCGCTTGAGCATAATCTTGACGTGTGTAATGTAGGTACTTCTCGAAAAGGCGTGTTCAGGCCACTAACAACTATCCTCGGGTAATGCGCACAAATCTACCTATCAAGACAATTTTTAAGCCGACTTCAATTCTTCTCAACACGTCCCCAAGTCCTATTATGCGGCCACTCCACCGTGTCAACACCACCCCTCTCCTCCTTACTCGTCAAACGATCCCTGAAATCCCGAAGGAACCTCCAATGTCCCTTTTGTACCCACCCCTTCTTCACAAAGTCGTTCATCGTCGCCGGGTAAAAGTCCACCACGTCCACCAATGACTCGTCATGTGCAATTGCCACAAAGACGTTATCCAGTGCGTCAGGCTCCTGCAACTTGCCCGCCGTGTCGATCGTCTGCTCCACATCATGATGCCAGGCCTCTCCTCTTGCGGCTTCGTAAAAGCTCTTGGTCGGTAGCTCGGGATTGGGCAGTAGCTTTTGGAGCGCCGCGCCGGGGCATTTGCGGTCGCAACCGGCCGAGAGAGGCAGGAAAGGGTTGGGAGAGACTTCGTCGGGCAAAGGCTTAAATTTTGAGGGTCGAATCTCGCCGACGTGGTGGACGGCGTCGCCGCCTAGGCAGATGAAGCTGTCGTATCCGTCGCTTTGTTGGGAAGTCACCCGTGCGAGGCCGCACATGTGTCCGATGGCGTGGCCGGGAGCATCGAGGAGGTAAAAGGAGCCGTCGCCGAAGTAGTCTACTGCTGGGAAGCGGCCGATTTGCAGGCGCTTCCAGTCTTTCCCGTCTGAAGCAGCCGAGGTAAAGTCCACTTCGATCAACTCCCGGTCCTTGTAATCCGCTTCCAGGATCGGTGAGTCTGGGTTGGCTGGGTACCCCGGCATCAACCCTTCTTGAACCCCGGTCCGACAATCAAGGCCGCCTGCGGTCCGATGGTGGTGATATCGCCGATGTGGTCGAAATGGTAATGGGACCATACCACCGCTTCCACTTTTGAAACATCAAACTGGTGTTCCTTCAATATATCGGCAACGTTCTTTTCCGCTGATAGAGTCCACCCGATTTCGTCAAAGTGGCGAAGCAAGTTGGGAGGCATGTTCTCAATGTCTTTGCGCATGCCGAGGTCGAAGAGAAGAGAGCGGCCGGTGACAGGATGCTGAATGAGGAAGGCGAACATGGGGGCCGCGAGCCAGTCGTGTCCATGTTGGTGCGGGGAGACGAAGGATTTGGCGGGCACACCGTGGAGGGTCCCGGTCGAGTTGATGATGGACACCGAGACGGTGGAAGGGGAAGGGGGAACATTGAGATCGGGAGTGGGAGCCATGTTGGTGAGTTCCCTTACGGTTGTCTGTGATGCTTGGTGGGTGAGATGGTTGGTTTCGTTCGAAAAGGGAGGTCCAGTACCTAGTCTACCTACCCATAATATACCTCTGCAGGTAGGTACCTACCTTATGCATGTCTCCATGAGGGGCACAGGTTGAGCGACCAACCGGTCACCCGAAGATGAGGAGGCGGTGCGGAGGCCTTGATGGGGGGAGAGTTGATCATAAGCCCCTGGACATCTCTTGGCCGGATATCCTGCCCCGGATTCCAAGCTGGCGAGGTTCGGGATCGGCGTCTATCGATTATGTTGTCCATTCATTGGCTCACCCAAGTTACGCCGAGGCACCGTCGACGCTTTCAAGACATTGCATCCTGGAACGTCTGGCTTCCTTACCGTGCACCGTTGGCTAAGTTGTCGGGTTGTCAAGTTGTGAGCCATTTCGAGCTCCATACTTCTAGGTAACTTGCCCGGGTTTCAAGTTCAAGTCAACATGAAATCGGTTCGGTTTAGGGAGTCTATCCACAGCACGATGGCGTCAGAACCCATTTCTAGCAATCAACGGTGATCCGAGCGCGTAGGGACATTCGAGAACATGACATGCGTCTAGTTGGTAGGTACCGGGTGGTTTTCCAGTCACACCCGATGGATGATATTTGTATTGTGCAAGCCGCGACCCAGTCCGGCGTAGATCCGGGGTCAAGGTAACACGACAGCGAATGTGCATGCTCGTCAGGTTGCAGCGAAACGCTACGTGTCCATAGCTCCAACCACAGGTTCAAGATGTCCATATCTTGCGTTTCCAACGTCGTCGGGTCCATCTTCGTTCGCACATGGTCACATCATGTGCAGTGTGCGTTGCGTGGAGGCCTGGTCGGAAGTCATCGTCTCTTCGCTCTCGCTAACGGTGATGGGTGATATCGATAATTCGATCTGGTGTTATCCAACCGCTTCACTCATTCAACCGTGACCGTCATTGCGAATCCGACTGGAGCTGGCAATAGAATGGAAGATGTTGTCCGATCCGATGAGGGGTCGAGATCTGAAGGTGGGGTCGCGAATCTCGCGGAGTTATAACCCCTGTTTAACCCCGCCACGTGCCCACCAAAGTTCGGCCGAAGATCATCCGAAAACTGACATGGGAAGTTTTTCAAGCCAGGCAAACATCTGCTCCTCATAGAGATCAAAATTTTCCAAGTCAATCATCAAGGTCCGCTGGCTCAATGGCAGAGCGTCTGACTACGAATCAGGAGGTTCCAGGTTCGACCCCTGGGTGGATCGATTCTTTTTGGTGTTTTCTCAATCATGTCCTTTCTTTTTGTCCTCTGGCCTTCATTCTCGATGTGTCTTCCTTCTGCGTTGCCTTCAACGTCACCATTCCTTTCATATAGTATCCGTCGTTCCACCAACACCGTTTCTTCCTCCACCAGTGGTTTCCTGTCCCGATCCTGTTCGGGAGAGTCGTTAGGAAGGAGGTAGCCGCAGTACCTAAGGACAATGACAGGGAAGTGGAGAGGGAGGCACTTGATCTCAAAGGCAGAGACCCTGGCTGAAGATAGTACTAAATATACCTGGGTAGGGTACCGTAGGCTGCCTGCCCCTCGCAAACATTGACTGGCAGGTCGTCCGTAAACATTAATAGCCCACATGGCATGCACGAGTTCAAGCCTCGCGACAGCCTGACGACCCAGGATTAAATGATCACCATCAAGGTAGCATAGCGTCCGCACTGTCTGGTGTACCTGGTAACATCGTGACATCAATATGTAGCGAAGAAATGGGTCCAGTTTTTGGAGGCTTCGTAGACCCCGTCGAATAAGGTCGCAATGCAGCCGCAAAAGAAGCCGGAAACAAACATGTGTCCCGGGCCGCGGCACCTTTTGAGCTGTGGTGCAGTGCAATCTTTGAAAGCCGACTACGTAATGTCGAGCCGAGGGCATACCTACCTACCTAAAGGTACTTAGGCGTGATATCATGAGGAGTTGTAATGACCTGAATGGATGGGTAGCAGAAAAGGAAGTTCCAATCACGAAAGGTAGGAAGGTCGCACTTGCACCTTTACGACGGTCTGCCACTGCTGCCAGTGACACTTCGTTGGCTGGACAGCAATAAACGTCAAGAAATCTGAAGACGGCGGTGCGCGGTGGTGGGTTTGCCAAGATACCGCCCGACATGCTGTGCCATTAAGCCATGCTCTCCAGACGCAAACTGTCAACGATCGAGGTAGATATGTATGCGGATTGTGACTCGGTCACATTGCGAGGTCTTGGAACAATGTGGATGGTGAAGTTTGAGGGTCTGCCATGTGCAATGCAGATGACCCAGAAATACGAGAAAGAACAGCTTGCTTTGCCCGCTATGCCGTAGGTGTTATCGGGCTGTCACAACCGACAAGCAGCAGAATCCGTCCAATCAAGTACCTAGTAGATGCCGTGTGTTGAGTGGGAGCTACCTCTAGATAAAAGCTGCAGTGACGTGGATGTTGATCGAGTTGGTGAGGTGCCCGTTTGGTACAAATTTTGGTGGGTTCCGAAATTGTTTGTGCAGTAGGCTAAAACGGCAGGATTGGACCACCAAGAAATGGCCCGCTCTTAGCGCAGTTGGCCTGGACGACAACATCACCTCTAGGTTGTCTGGAGAACAACTTGAACTTGACAACCTTTACATTGAACTACCTACCTATTCAACTTCATGCAACCCGTTCACATTGTTTCCTTTGTCCACCGTTTTCACATCTTCGGTTGAGCTGTCACTTCATGACACTATTGGCTTGGTTCAACGGGCATCTTGTAGCTTTCTAACCAACGCCTCATAAGTTCACCACCCGGCCGTCTGATGGAATCGATAAACCATCACCAGTCGAGTAGTATCTCGAGCTCGACCACCACCGTTAGCGGCACAATGAACACCTACCACAAAAACGCGCAAAATGTCACTTGATTCGCATCCCCCTTTCGAATTAGACGCCGGCCCCCAATTCCGTGCACAAGCGCCATCTCGCACATGCACACCGCACCGTGCGCCCTCGTTCGAGTCTTGCACGCCGTGTCTAGCTTCAAGTTCCACGACATGTGTCGATACATGTACCCGAACAGAAGCTCCAGGCTTGTCATCCACCACCAAGATCACCACCCTCCATCATCTGCGCTCCCTGGTGCCTCATTCTTACTGTGTTGGCATCGATGTGGAGGGCATCGAAGGGATAGCGCAGGGTGTCACCTCAGTTGGCATCTCCATCCTGCCACCCGTCTTCTCCCTTTCCACGGCATCAGAGGACGGCTCATGGCCATGGCCCTTCCCAGACCACCACCAAGGGCAAATCGACCTCGACACCATCGCCTCTCACTACTGTCTGCAGTCTTACTGCTTTGCCATCCTTGGCCGTGAGCGTGCCCGGTCCTACGAGCATTTCCACTACGGCGAGGTGGTCCACCACCCCATCACCCACCTCCAGTCCACCATTGTCTCAGTACTGCAGTCCATCCGTCTTCAGAACCCCATGGCCCATATCATCCTTGTGGGATTCGACATGGAGCTTGAGCACCGCGCTGTCGGGTCGATTTTCCCTTTGTTGGATGACTATATCACACACTGGTGTGATGTCTCGCATACCGGTCTTGCGGATGCAAGTTGGGAAGGCCACAGGGTAGCGCACAAGGCGCGTCGTAAAGTCTCCTTGCGGGATACCATGTTGGCTCTTAACTTTAGGCGCAACCATGGGATACAGCCCCGAGCGAGACATCACTCGGCTGGTATGGACGCTGTACGCACGCTGGGAACGATGCTTGCGCTTCTGGCGAGGGCGCCCAAGGCAGGCGGTCTGGTGGTGAAAAGGTTTACGTGGGAGGAGCATGGGAACAGAAAGCTGTGGGAATGGGTGCCAAGACCGGGACATAAGTTCCCTTGGACAGTGAAAATTGTACCGGTGCCGACAGATGACAGGGACGGAACGGCACATCTGCCCGAGTCCTTAAGCAGACCAGCACGGCTGTTCAATTTCGTGACGAGGAACTTTGGGGAACCAAAGGCCGTAGCGGTATGTCCCCCGGCTAGGTCGGGATCACTGAAGACACATGGTTGGGTGAGTCTACATGATGAAGAAGAAATGAAGAGGCTCGTAAGAGACTGGAATGGGAAGATGGTTGTCGATGGGGTTGTGTTGAAGGTCGGGGGGAAACCGCCTCCTGAGAACCCCCCAAAGACCTCACTTAAGCACCCGATGAAAGCCAATTCTAGGGTAAACGGAGTGCATAAAAGGGGTAAGTCGCTGGCATACAAGCAACAAGTTGAAGAGGAGGAAAAAGAGCGGGATTCGTTTCTCACAGGGGAACTGTCCGCCCTGAAGCTTGATGACACTGGAGAGGTAGCCAGTGCGCTAGAGTCCTTGTTCCAATCGGACGGTGATGATAATTGAGGTAGCTATTCTTTCCTCCTCACTTGAAAAGGATCGAGAAGAAAACAAATTGGCAATGAGGTTCAAACGAGGGTCAGCGAATCGCCCATACAACCCTAACCCTTCTCCGCTACCTTGCCTCGCTAATTGCTTGCCGCGCCTGTGACCAGCTGGACTGCGGCAACGCTCCTAGTCCCTGCACGCGCCGCGGTCTCCACCAGCACTTGCAGCTTCCAAGCTCAATTGCGACAAGTTGGCAACGGGACTTTTGCTTTGCGGTTCGGTTCGATTTCCATCTTGCCATCTTCCCCGTCTTCCGTGTCTTCAACTATACTTCTTTCACCAGCCAAACCACACACCCCCACCGCAACGCTCTGTCGGCCGCGATGCTAAAATCAACATACAAACCCTCTCCTGGTGCTGTCCCTCCCCTGCCACCAGGTTGGACCGAACACAAGGCGCCTACCGGCCACACCTACTACTACAATGCCTCGACCAAAGAGTCAACCTACAAGCGCCCCGGTGTTACTCCGACTTCCACTCCCCCCGCCGTCGCTTCTCCGTTCGGTCCTCCGTCCGCTTTGTCAGTCCCCGGCGCCCATCCGCTCGCCGCGGCGCCAGCGAACCCCTCCATGAGCTACCTCCAACACCAATCCGTGCCCGCATTAAACCTATCCGATCCACGTGTTGCCAATGCCCTTATGGCGCAGTATTCTCAACAGTCCCAACCTCACCACCAAGGCGGGCGAGGGGGTTTCGGAGCAGGAGGCAGAGGCGGTAGCCAGCAACAGCAGAGGCCCCGACCACAGCCCGTTGACAAGCCCAAAGCCAAGATCGCCATCCTCGGCTGCGAGCCGTGGTTCTTGGTCTACACAAAATATGGGAGGAGGTTTGCTTATAACCCGGTAAAGGGCGCGAGTTACTGGCGAATTCCCGACAAGATCTTACCGGCAGTGATTGAGCTGGATAAAGAAAGAATTAGGAGGAAGGCCGCTGGGGAGCCGCCGCTCGAGGAGGATCCGAATTACAAGAGTCACGAGAAGGAGGAGGAAAAGGCGGAGGAGAAGGTTTCAGGTTCGGGGCAGCAGGGCCAAGAGGAGACGCACGACTACGACAGCTCCGAATACGAAGAAGTAGAAGTCACCGATGACGAAGGCGCAGACCACGACCATGACGAACACCCCTCCAAGCGCCAGCGTACCGAAGACGAAAACCAGGGGCCGATCGAGTTTACAGAAGACGACTTCGCCGCTCAGCTGGCCATGATGGAAGGCGATGGTATGGACGTCGACCAAGAATACGATTTTGCAGCACAGGCAGAAAATGTCGAGCCCCTCTCTGAAACCGACGCCCGCCTCCTCTTCCGCGACCTCCTCGCCGACTTCCGCATAAACCCCTATTCCCCTTTCCAAAAGCTCATTGACGAAGGCGAGAAGACGGGGGTCTTCTCCGACCCACGATACACTGTCCTCTCATCCATGCGCGAACGCAGGGAAGTCTACGATGAGTGGTCCCGCGAGGCAATCCAAGCCCTGAAAGAAGCGAGGGCAAAGGAAGAGAAGAAGGACCCGAGAATACCATACCTGGCCTTTTTGCAAGAACATGCCACGCCCAAGTTATATTGGCCCGAGTTCAAGAGGAAATATCGCAAAGAGGATGTGATGAAGGATTCGGCGCATCATAGGAGCTTCAACGACAAAGAAAGAGAAAAGCTGTACAGGGAGCATATCAACAGACTGAAACTACCCCAGTCACAACTCAAGAGCGACCTGAAGAAGTTGCTTGAGAGTGTACCGCTCCGGCAGCTGAACAACCGATCCTCCGTAGCAAGCCTTCCAAGTCAGGTCTTGGCAGACATCCGGTACATCTCGCTCGATGCTAAAACGCGCGACGAATTCATTGAGGGGTACATCCAGGGTCTTGCTTCACCTCCCGAGGCCCAAAGCGCTGCGGACGAAGTGGAGGATGAGGTTCTGAGGAAAGCTAGAGAGGAGAGGCGGAAGAGAGAGAAAGCGTTGGAGGAGAGGGAGAGGAGGGTGGAAGAGGAGAAGAGAAGACAAGACAAGAGGTTGGCGGTTGAACGGGCTAGGCTCAGGGAGGAGGAAAGGGAGCTACAGAGGGCTATGGTTGTTGATAAGAAGGGGCTGCAGAGTCAGCTAGGTGGTGGTGCTACGGCTTGCGGAGAGGCTCCGAAGGACAATGGGGCAAAGGAGGAGAGAGGAGGGAGTGAATGAGTGGCCGTCTCACAAGACGACATATACCCAAAATTGTTTATCAGCATAGCGCTCAGGAGGTCCCATCTTTATGTCACGTTCTGGCATGTATTCAACGGCGAATCTGTACACTCAACATGTTGAAGGATGGTAGCAGATACACTTATCAAAAATCACCTACAAGAGAAGCCAAATTGGCATCAGGCCTTCGTGGCACCCCTCGTCAAGTCGTTCGTTAGCCCCCCATCATACAGCAACCATCACTGGCGTCCTTGTCACCAACATCCACCATTCTTCACTCCCCTGGCATAGAAGTCGACTTAGCCCTCCTCGTCGTCGCCAGCGTAGTCGCTACAATCGTCTTCGTCGCTTCTTCCCTTCCAAGCCCAGAAAGACCCTCAGGCCCACGAGGTGCTGCCGCCTCCAAGTCCGGTTCCGATACCGTTCCATTCCCACCATCCGCTACATCCACCCCCGCCCGCCTCCTCGACGCGCCCGCCGCATACGCCTTGAACATATTCAACACCGTCCAATACGCCGGTTTCTTGACATAGTTATTATCCCACATGCATGCCTCCCCCTCTGTGGGGATCTCGCTTGGCACCCACGAATACTTGTCTGTGAAGTCCCACAATGTCACCCCCACGCATCTCTTCCCTCCGCCTGCATACCCCTTGTTGACGTCCAAACAAGCGCCCACCACCTCTCCATAATCCCTCGCCTGCGCGTTCCACATGTCCCTCGTGCTCGGCACCTTCAGCGGGCTGTGTCGAATATCCAGCTCCGTGATGGCCACCTCATCCACCACCTCCAAGAACTGCTGCATGGTGTTGACGATCTCGGTGCGAGAAGGGACGAGGCCGACTTTGAGGTGGGATTGGAAGCCGACGCCGTGGATGGTGCCGCCTTGGGCCTGGACGGTGCGGAGCATGGCGAGAGTAATAGAAATTTTGGGGCCCGGGGAGAGGGACGGTGATTCCAGGGCGTAGTCGTTGTAGTAGAGCTTGGCGTCGGGGTCGGCTTTGGCGGCGGTCTTGAAGGAGAAAGTGATGAAGTCGAGGCCCATGGCTTTGTACACTTGCGGGATGTCAGCTTTTAATTTGGGAAGGGAAGACATAGCAAGGCATAGGAAGACTTACTTGGACTCTGCCTGAACACTCCGTTTTCGTCAATAGCTTCATTCACCACATCCCAAGCATAACACCTCCCTTTAAAGTGCTGTGCCAGATTCTGGATGTGTGAGGCGAGGATCTTTTCCATGTCGTTGCGGGAGTATGTCGCCTCAACTAAGGTGTTGTTGTCTCTCGTCAGTTTTCCTTTGTTCCTCGCTCTCATCTGATCAAGACATACCCCAAGAAGGCAACCCTTTATACCAAACCATGGTATGACACCTCAGCGTCTTCGTCCCTCCCACCCCAGCTTTTGCCGTATTCGCTATAGCATCCGCTTCCGCCCAAGTGAATACTCCTTGGACCTCCTCCGTCTTCTTCCATTTCTGTGCATTGATGGGCGTTAGCGAGCCAAACTCGCCAGACCCCTGAAGGACAGACATGTACTGCTCGTTATACAGACGAGGGTTGTCGACGGCCGTGCCGAAATAGGAGAGGCCGGCGAGTTTGGCATACTTGTCGAGCTGTGCTGAAGCCAGGGGAAGGGTGGAGGCGAAAGCTAAGAGGAAGAGGAGCAGAGGGAGCCGGAGCGGAAAAAGGAAGGAGAGAAAAGGCTGGACAACGGGAAACATGGTGGAGATGAGCAGCTTCATTCTTGATCAGTTGGAGGCGGTTAGATGAAAGAGTGGATAGGGAGGAAGTCGAAAGGGCAAGTCTGAAAGGTCTACTGAAAGGCCGTTCGAGCGAGCTGCCCCTCACGTCGATGTCCGGATTTTGCAAGGAGCGAGGCTGTTGGAGGCTAGAAGAGGTGACAACGACTGGAAAAGGGTTTGATTCTGGAGTTGTCCAACGCAAAAGGAGAAACGGAAACCAGGGCAACCTAAATACCTGGAGGGGGAGTGTTGGTGAACAGGCAAGATCAGTGAATGGGCGACCCAGGGTAACTCTAAGGTTCCAATGGAGGCTCAACACTCATCTTATACTGCGACCTTCTTTTTCTGGACCGGGCAGACGTACGACGACCGAGAGAACCTGGAGGCAAGTGCTACCTTCCACTTATCACAAAGCCCAATGACCATAAGTGGCCCCCAATACCCTCTGTTTCCGCTCCTCAGTTGGAGTCACTCATCAGAAAAATAGAGGTATTTTTCAAGTGAGCGTCCCCTCCCCAGATCCAAACCAATGGGTCTAAAGCTCGGAGCAAACCATCGGAAAGAACCGAGCATGAGTGAGAGAGAGGAGTGATGGGAGAGGGGCAGCTAAGAGCCCACCTCGGAAGAAGCTCGGAATCAAAGCTGACGGCGACACAAGAACGTCTTGTTCCCGTGACAATGGTGTTCGGGGTGGTGATGTTGGTGGGTGTGGTATGTATTGAGCGGATGGCTGACGCCACGGATTCCGTTCAGGAACTTGATCGATTCATCCATGTCCTCAGATCTTGCTAGAAGTCCAGCGCCACACAGAACTGCCAAGTTTTTCTCTGCTTGCTTCTCCGCCATTGTTATGGAACAGTTTAGGTAGGTAATATGAGCTATCAGGGCTCGTCGGTGTGGATCTAACGGGAGAAAGTAAGCGGCGCAAGAACGTAGAGGTAATGTCCAGCCGGTGATGAACTCCGGAGACGGAGAGGTTGACCGCGGTTGAAGACATAGATAGTCAATGACGCACCTGAAGGCTTTGTAGATCCTCTGCCAAGATCTTGGGACCGCGAGAGACACAAATGGAGCCTCAGTCACTCTACTAAGTAGGAACACTGGACTACTGGGTAGGTAGGTACGGCGCACGTCATTCTATCGCTTCCAGATTGAATTTCCAGTTTTCAGATGTTGGGCTCTAAGCTTCACTCCTGTATCATCTGCCCCAGGCTGGAATTGCCCAGGTAGTATTGACCTGTCACTTCCCCAGATTTTCCCCAGCATTTAATACTCCGAGATTCCAACGGTCCAGGCCACGTTTCCACCTGATAGATGGTAAACCACACCTTGCAACGATCCCAGTATCAAGTAAAGCTGTCGGAGATTAGGTGTTGGTTCCCAATCGACGGTGGTCATCACACATCACGAGCTTATGCTGTGTTTCCATGATATAGTGATAGTCTGGCTAGCAACAATCCGTCGCTGCCGTCATTCACGGACAAACTCATCGTTAGTGGATGACCGAGACAGGAAGGTTCGACAGTAAGGCCGAGGAAGGAGTCTTCAGACCTCAGAATCTACAGCAGGATCAGCATTTTGCGTTTGGTTTTGCAAGAAATGTGACGAATGCCACTGTAAAATGCCGATGCCAGTGCCCGTCGCCATCTTGTGACGACGAGCTAAGATCCTGCAATGTAGTCGTGACAACTTGGCTGTGTTACCTTCCTTGTCCATCTTACTTCAGTCGAGGACATTTCTAACCCCAGTCGACCTTCAAATCGGGCTGTGCTACTCATTCGGTTCTTGGGCACCTAGGCCATGTGAGCGCTTCCCCTCCCTGAATCCTTTACCTCCCATCGTCCTTACAGCATTCAATGGTTCGGTAGAGGTAGTTACCTTTGTGAAACCATGCCTTCACAGCCTTCTCATGTTTTCTGGCTTACAGCTACGGTCCTCGTGGCCTTTCATGGAGCATAGGTAACATGATCAAGCTGTCCCGAACAACCGGAGTGAACATGATACTTGATTCTCACCCCCCTTAAACTGACAGCAGTGAGCATCCGGACTACCTCATCCGTCAGCAGTGGCGCACCTCCCTTTGGCCGTTTCAGACTTTTGACTTCAATAAGCCTGGAACCAATGAATTCTCGACTAGTTGGCCTGCTTTTTCGTCTCAGTTTTCGTTTATTGCTCATCAAAAGGAAGAGATGGTGTGAATGATAGAGAACACGCGAACCCAGCCGCAAAACTTGGCACTCTTCAAGACTTTTGACGCACAACATTGGATCGACAGAGGGATTTAGACCAATTTGATCTACATTGATATTTAACAAGTTTCAAGTTGGGTATAAGTACTACAAGCAACCCCCGCTCTTTTCGACCAAACCGCTCGCTCGCTCATGACACTTCTTCAGAAGACAACGTACACAACCACCTTCGCCAATACCATCAAGCCCTATAATCCTACAGCTTACGCCAACCAATCCCAAATCTTTTCAACTATGGTGACAGGAGGTCTATACTCTCTCTGCCAATGCTCATCCTCGGCATCAAGCGCCGCCTTTCCAGTCGTGAGATCGGCCTCCAACGGTTTGATGATTTTCGGTCGCTTGACAATCTTCCAGCCACCGTAGAGGAGGAAGAAAATGGGGATGCCGATGTAGGCAGCGATGAAGTCTGTTTGCAATCATGGTTAGTATTTCTCTTGAGTCAAGTAGAGACTCGATCGGAGGGTCTCCACGAGCTGGACGACACATATGCGAAACGGAGACAGGGATGAAGTCGGGGGGGTGGGGGGGGGGGGCCTTACCAGAAACATCCCAATTGCCCTTGATGAAGACAGCAAACCCGCTGAATATAATAATGATAGCAAAGTAGATAAGCGCGAACCAAGCCGTGAAAGGTTGAAACTTGCTCTTGAAGACCAAGGTGTTGCGGTCAATGCCCTGAGCCTTCAGCGCCTTGTAAAAGCGGAGGTATGCAACACAGATCGAGCACCAGGTGAAGAGACTAGCGATAGTAGTCAAGTTCTGGAACCAACTGAACGCCTTTGCGGCACCACCATTGGGATCGACAGAGAGGTAGGTGAGGCCGCCGATGATGGCCGTGGCAGCAACGGCGTAGTAGGGGACGCCGTTCTTGCTGCAAGTGAGGAAAATGCGCGGGGCCTGACGGTTCTGAGCCAAAGCGTAGAGGTAGCGAGAGCCGGTGTAAAGGAAGGCATTGCCAGAAGAAGTCGCGGAAGTCAAGATGACAGCGTTAATAATGGAGGGCAGGACGGAGATGCCAGCGTTCTTGATGCCGATAACCCAGGGAGAGGCAGCAGCGTCGGAGCGGCCTTCGGCCTGAGCATCAAGAAGGCCCTTGTCGTCAGAAGACACAAGGACACCAATGGCGAGAGAACCCAGGACGTAGAAAAAGAGGATACGCCAGAAGACACGACGGACGGCCTTGGGGATGTTCCTGCGTGGGTTTTCGGCCTCGCCGGCGGCAACGGCGACCATTTCCACACCGCCGTAGGAGAAGGCAGCGTTGACGAGGGTGGAAAAGAGACCCAGAAAGCGACCAAGATCGCCGTGGACCTGGGGCGGATATTCTTTCATGGCGCCGGGGTTCTTCCAGTAACGAAAGCCAAGACGTTCGTGGCGCGGGTTACCGCCGAGGTCGACAATGAAGGCCATGATGAGAAGGCCGACGATGGTGATCAGCTTCATAGATGCAAACCAGAATTCGGCCTCACCGTAAAGGGAAACGGCAAAGATGTTGAGGAAGATGATGACAACCCAGATGATGCTGATCCATACGGCGATGTTGACGCTTTGAGCACCTTCCCAGAAGCCGATGACGAGAGAGGCGGCCGAGATTTCGGCGCATAGGGTGATGGAGGCGGAGTACCAGTTATTCCATCCGACAGCAAAACCGAGAGCATCATCGACGTATCGAGCGCAGAACTGAGGGATAGCACCGGGAAGAGGAAGCCATGTGGCCATTTCACCAAGACACTGCATCATGCCGAAGACAGCGAGACCGGTGAAGGTATAACCGAGGAGGATAGAGAGAGGGCCGGCATGGGTGAAGGCATTTCCGATACCGAGGAAGAGACCGGTGCCAATGGTTCCGCCCAGAGCAATGAACTGAATGTGGCGCGACTTGAGACTATTGTTGTTCGTCAGCGACGTGATTGCTGACACGAGATTGGAATGCTATATGTACTCACCCACGACTCACGTAGCCATACCTGGCCGCTTCGTCTTCACCTCCAAGAACAGCGGCACCCTCCGTATAGGCACCGTTCTTCCTCTCGGACGAGCTGTGTCGTGAAGGGACGCCGGCCAATTCCGGGTCGGAAGAGTGTAGGTGTTTCTCCGCCATCGTTTGGGAGCGGGAGAGGAGGGTGATTAGAGTAGCATCAGCAGTGCGACAGAAGAATGATTGCAGGCGCAACGCGAGAGGGAGGAGGGAGATCTGGGGTATTTTAAACAACAGGTAGCAAGAGGGAAGTGGAAAAGACATGTGTGCGCAAGGGTACACTAGAACTAAAGGTTCATGTCCCGTCCAGCCCAGACCTTGTTCATCCAATATCCGCGTGCGTCTTGGACGGCCATAGCTACGTACACTGACTGGTAACTGGATGATGAACATGGCTTTTTGCTTCTTCTTTGTTACACCTGACCGGGGTCGTTGTCGGTGTCTCATATTACAACCCCCCTATTGCCGGGTAGCACGCCACCAGTCTGCATGGCCAAATGTCCTCCCATATGAGGGACTAGCCAATGGGCGTAATCTGGCGAGAGAGATATTAACAGCATCGCTGTAAGACAGCCCAAGAATACCACACGGGGTTGCCAACCGCAGCCTTGGTGTCCGCCATTGATGGAGTCCAGCTGCGGTGATGGCGTACGAGGCTGTGTGGGGGGTTGACGTGAAGATAACAGCTCCGTTCCTGGTATAAACGGGTATGCCGCGTGGTTTGGGAATGGTCGACTGGCTGCCATGTCCGTCACTGGTTGGGAACCGGGATAGTCCTTGGCCACCTTCACCCCACTGTCTCCAGAGAGGGCTTTGACATGATATCGTTTTTGCATCACACTGGAGGAGTTCAAACGTGTTAGTGACAAGTGTATGTAAAAAGAAGGGGATCAGTAGTGCCATGGTTCACTGGACTGCGTATCGGAGGACTCTGACCGATTTGGATTGCTGATCCGGCATCTTCTGCCAATCTCAAGTTGCATCGGCTGCATACCACTCTCCTGGGACCCTCGGGGAAATGTGGTCTGGAGCCTCTGCTGTCAGCCCAACCGCGTGCCATGTTCTTCTTGATACCTTTGCCCAGATGGCAGTGGTCATGGCAAAGCGACAGGGCAGATTCTGAAGGCGAGGCGAAGCAAGGCCGTTTACCTGATCAGAGAATGGGATACGTAGGTCGGACTGGCCTCCCGCCTGCATCTGACGATTGGAGTGCTTGCCGCGAGCGGGATGTTGGGTGTCGCACGGGTTGTCGGTTCGGTGATCGTTTCTGGAACACATTCCGCGTCCAGTCGTCGGAGGGTCCGTCGTCGCCAGACAGACAGGACTGAACGCTGCAGTGGGCTGCCCTGGAGGACGGTGTCAGTCGAACAATGGACACTGCCTCCCACGCCCCTTCCTCTGTGTCTTATCACTTGACGTCACGCGATTGGTTTGAGTGGCAGGTGAATGATTCCCATCCGGGGAAGGTGCGGGAAAGCCACTCTGATGCCAAGATCGCCAAGAACCCCAGACTGGAAGGTGCGCTAAGGTCACTAAACAAGGGCCCAATGAGCCCACTATATCCACTGAAGCCTCCCTAAAAGCGGGCGCTACTTGAGAGTCCTCCACTCTTCACTTCAGCCAAGCCGGGCGCCTTCACGTCATGTGGATCCCGTCTTTGTCTCGACTTCATTCGATCCTTCTCTTTTATTCAAGCTTTTCCCTAAGATGGTCTGAACCAAGCCGGGACAAGCCATGTCAAGAACGCCAAAAGGCGATCAAGCAACGGGCTAAGAAAGAGGCAAGAGCAGTTAAGCTTTTGGCTGGAAGTGGAATGGACCACTGCATTGATCTCATTTCCCTTTCCCAAGAAAGAGGGAGAGAGCAAAGGACCGGAGCACTCCAACTGATTTTGTCCCGTGCCCTTGGCTTGGTCCTTTCCCAACCGTTGTCCATTGGGCGGCCAACATCGATGTCGATGAAACATAGCGATCGTATCGTACGCCTTCCTTATCACGAACTTGTCCCATTTCGGCCACCTTGTCTTGTTCCCACCCCCACCTCATTCTTCCTCGCTTGTTGGCCAACGTCGTTGCCAATCATGATAAGGATGGTTAGCGAGAATCATGCTCGAGTTGGGATGGAATGGCTCTCTTCTTTTTCCGACCTGAACATGGATGAAAGCGAAACACTTTCATACCTAGCGAGGTACCCACTTTTCGAAACCAGCTCCAACCTTCTTGTCTATCCGCATCGTCGTCAGTTGGACCCTTCCGTCATCCGTCAACAAGGAACATTGTCTGCGTTCGTCCGAGGGACTGTTCTGCCCAGCCCGGAGTACCGTTCATTTGACAACCTCTTCGACCACTCAAGTGAAGCCATTCACCAGATAGATTGGGTGCCATTACGGCCATGGCTTGCATCCCACCCACTACGCACCTCCTTGGTCACCTTTCACAACCAGGGGCAAATCCCTGTTCCAGTTCTGCGTGCATTGGCCCACATCTGTTCCCTTGTCCAGCCTGCTTCTTTGCGTTCATCGCATGGAAGGGTTACCTCGAACCGAAGTCCAGATCGAGAGAATCCTTCACCTGCTTCGACCCGAAAAGAACCGATAACAAGCGAGCTGCGAGAAAAGAGGCAAACTCCCTTCTTTCGCGTACATTTCAGAATGTGGCCTTGCGTATCTGGTGCACACCAGTTCCTGACACATTCATTGACGAAAAACATTCAGTTTGCATCAATCTAGTCCCACAACTAAACACAGTGGCATGGAGCCGTTGCTGGGAGGCTAGTGCTTACCGAATGTCTCATCTTGGCCGTCTGACCGTTCGATTGTGTTCACTTAAGTTGTCGGTCAGTGAAACACAGCCTTTCTTTACTGTGCCATCTTCATGAGGAGTTCATGGTAACTTCAGTCTACTTGGAATCAACGGCTTCGGGCTTTGGTGAGCCTTTCGTTCTCGCCATGAATTGATTCCATAACCTACAGGTAGACTCTTGCACTTTACAGCCTCTCGATCGGTCTAATAGGAACCTCAGACACGACCAGCTGTCCAATCATGCCAAGGCCAACCGAAAAGCGATGAGCACAAAATTTTCATGTCTGAGGTGAGATTCAGGCGAGTTGCCACAGACACGCGACCTTCCTGTTGCGTGCATGGCGTCCCCCTTTCAAGGCTTCGCATCAAGGCAGACAGTTTCTGTTACGACTCAACGCTCCTCAAAATGGTACCTTGGGCTCACATCGAGGCAACCCAAAAATGAGATTCGAGGTTCTAGAATCCTTTTCTTTCCTAGATTTGTATACGATCCCATCCTGGCAGTTTGGTCTGAACATGTTGGCCACCGCGGCCGACCCAGCGATCATTGCAGGGGGTCCTACACGTACCATGAGCCACCATCAGTGAGCCATTCAACTCATTCAATGAGGGCTTTTGATGGGTGAATGCATATATTTCTCAGCGTGAGGTGTACCTCTGGGTAGCCGAGGTAAACTATGCCCGAAGTCAACTGAAGAAGGGGCCTTGTCGTTCGTAAACCGTACAAGCGATGTGCGAAGGAATGGAAGTTTCTGCTGCTGGTTTGATGTGTTGAGATGCTCTATTGCTCTTGGCCATCCAGTCATGATATTTCTGCTCATTTTCCTTACCTAACAGTGGCGCCATCTCCATCTCTTCCCCGGACCAAAGGACCCTTGGGTTTGCACTTGATGGTTTGATGGCTTCACTTCCCCGTGGGGTAATAGCCTTACAATGCTGGGGTGTCTTCCCGCGTTTTATATGGCCTTGAGGGTGCATCCTTCTGCCTTGCTCGATGAAATACGACAAGAGGAGTGGCATGGAAGCGTCATTCAATGAGCTCAGGCGTTAATTGAAATCAATTCCGATGTCTTACACCATCAGTTGTCTTCAAACTCAACCGTTATACATAGTACATGAGGGATCTCCACAGATGCCAAATCCAGTCATCCGGAGGGGCAGGTGGGTATCACTGATTTCTTTACCCTGGAAGGCAGTGAATACCGGCGACAGGGATAGAAGGTCCTGTAGATAGAACACCCAACATGATCATTTCCAGTGCCTCATTACATAACCCGACTCTTCCACACAGGAGTAGCGATTCCATCTCACTACCTTATATAACCACTTACAAGTGTCGTAAAAACAGCATTGGCGGTTAACATCAAATTAGAAGGATGTGTTTTCACGATGTAAAACCGACACATAATCCCAAAGGATACTTACCTAGAGGTTGTTACCTAGTTTAAAGGTGAACCAACCAAAGGGCCGCTCGAGTTGATGGGCCGACACATGGCCTACCGGTCTTCATATATGGGATTGAGAGGTCCTGCCGGGATTCCCCTTCATTTATGAGCAACCACGCGAATGCTCTGAACATTTTTTTTTTTTTTTGTTTGAGGATCCGAATATGTGTTTACTGAGCGAGTAAGACAAGCTCCGGGAGGCCGAACAGTAAGGTAGGTACGGTTCGAGTCATCCATGTTAAGTTGGGAGGGAAGTCAACCCTTCCCTGCCGTCTGACTCGGGGATCGAAATATCTCCTATTTCGCGGCTGGCAACTTGACCTGAACACATTGCCTGCCGAGATGGCTCGGAGGGCTTGGCGTACACGTGCGTGCTCGATTGCTGCTGTAGGGCTCGTGGGGAAAAGGGATACGAACCCTAACCCCACGTACAGATAGGAATATCAAAACAGGGGGAAGATACCTAGGGATTGAAATGCCCTGTGATGAAACAGATTACCAAAGGTGGTGAGGGGTGGATTCTGGCGATTCCGGTGAATCTGGCCAGAATAAGTGGCTTGTGTCGGTGTTTGTAAGTGAATCCCGCTGTTAACTTGTTGACTCCGGCTGCTTCTCACTTTGAAATGAGGCAACTCCAGCCAATCAGAGCGCGTAGATAAACCTGTCTGAGCTTGCTGTACCCCCAAAGTTGGCAAGTATGGAGT
Organism: Neurospora discreta FGSC 8579; assembly: GCA_009805215.1. Lineage (NCBI taxonomy): Eukaryota > Fungi > Ascomycota > Sordariomycetes > Sordariales > Sordariaceae > Neurospora > Neurospora discreta. The sequence continues at coordinate 206,296 of RANX01000052.1, read as the reverse complement.
GTAGGTAAAGCGGAAAGGACGTGCTCCGCGCTAGCAAGGCACTCAAGATGTGCTGTGCTGCCCCGCTATCGGCAACCCAGAAATATCGTTGGTGTCAAGCGACAAGTACAAGGTGAATCGATTTTTTGGCACTGGATCTGTGAGACGTTTCCATCCAGACGAGTACCAGAACACTCAATAGCAATTCCATGTCACCGCTAACGAGGGCGCATGTGGTTCCGATTCGGCGCTCTCCCGGAGCTTTCGGCAAGTTTCCGCAGCGGGGGCTTCAATGATCTTCGGCGCTAGCAAGCGTGCGACGGCGACGGCAACTGGGAATGGGGTCAAAAGTGGGCTCGGCATGGACGCGTGGGAATCGGACAGGATTAATGACGCCGTAGCCAAGCTTACAAATCGCTCTCGAATGCTTTTTGAACCACTCCTTTCCCCTTTCTTCGAGTCTTTCCTCCTTTCACCGGCCAGGTATCACCAAACCACCACGGAACACCACAAACAGACATCACAATGGCTTCCAACCCTCCCTCCAAGTGCTGCGTCATGGGCTTCCGCCACGAGTAAGTTTGAGAACCAAACTTCCGTCCCTATACCACCGTCACTGACACCAGTTTGTCTTCAGGGGCGAGCCCACCGGCTCCATGACCAAGGTCGCCGACAAGTGGGACGCCTACATCGCCCAGCCCACTGGCTCCCAGAAGACCGGCAAAGCCCTTCTCTTCCTTCCCGACATCATCGGCATCTGGCAAAACTCCAAGTTGATGGCCGACCAGCTGGCCGCCCAGGGCTACCTGACCATGGTTCTCGACATCCTCAACGGCGACCCGCTCCCGCTCAACCGCCCCGACGACTTCGACATCATGGGTTGGCTGACCAAGGGCAGCACCGGCGATAACCCGCATACCAAGGAGCACGTCGATCCCATTGTGCAGGCGGGAATCAAGGCTCTGAAGGAGCAGTATGGAGCGACCAAGGTTGGAGCGTTGGGCTACTGCTTTGGTGCCAAGGTAAGCTCCTTCACTTTCTTTCCAGCTGCCAAAACAGTCACTGACGTGCCCAAAAGTCCCTTGTCCGCAACATGTCGTCCACCGCCCCCTTGACCGGCATCGACGTCGGCTTCATCGCCCATCCCTCTTTCGTCGAGGAGGAGGAGCTCGCCGCCATCGCCGGTCCTTTGGCCATTGCCGCCGCTGAGACTGACTCCATCTTCCCCGCCGAGTTGCGCCACAAGTCCGAGGAGATCCTCAAGGAGACGGGTTTGCCCTACCAGGTCACCCTGTACTCTGGCGTCTCCCACGGCTTCGCCATGCGCGCCGATCTCAGCAAGAAGCAGGAGAAGTTTGCAAGGGAACAGGCGTTTGCGCAGGCTGTTGCTTGGTTTGGAGAGTATTTGGAGTAAAGGGGGATGGAGTAGAAGAGATACCCGGACCTGGAGATGTTTGTTGATTGCTTGCCTGGGAGCAAGCGAGAGAATGAACAATCTTGGTGATACGTACGTGTACGAACCAAACAACGACGTGATGAATGTGAAGAACAACAGTACAGCCGCAGACAGCCTACCATCCGCCCAACTCCATGCCTGGCTCCTTGTCCATTCCCCCAGGTTCAAAGAGTCTTGTGGTAAACCCTATACCTAGCCTTCCTCGCCAACAACGGCCCTAGCTCCGGGATCCCCTCAGACAAATCCATCTCCTTGACATTTTCATACCCAGCTCTTTCGTACCACCGGGCCAGCTTCGTCTTCTCTTCATGTTCCCATCCGTCTCCCACCACCAGCTCGACCTGCATCTTCTTCCCTCCCTTCTTCCTCGTCCAGTCTTCGGCGAACTTGAGCAGGTCCCTCCCCACTCCGGAACCCCGGTATTCAGGACGGCAGATCAAACATCCAAACTGTCCGATTGCTGTATCCGCACGCGGGTCAGGGTTGAAATGTGAAGTGGTGCGAGACTCAGCCTCGGAAGGTGAGGGGAGGAGTTGCACGCGGCCGCAGCCCAGCAAATGCTCAATGCTCGGCGGCCGTGGGTACCCCGGGAGCCATGCGACGGCTAGGGTCCCGCTGGTGATGAAGGAGCGGACTTCGGCCGGGTTAGTGCGGGTGAAGGGATCGACGGACCAGAAACCGCGCTCGGCGTCGGTGTAGATCTCGTTGATGAGGTTGGTTAGACTGTGGACGAAGGCGTTGTCTTCGGCAAGGTAAGCTGGCGCGATGGAGATGTCAGCGTTGATACGGCCTCGGAGAGGAGGACTGGGGAGTTGGGATGTCGCGACGGCCTCGCTGGTGTTGAGCATGGCGACTTTTTCGTCGGCGAGGGGGGCCGGGGGGGCGGTGGAGGGCGACTCTGTTGAGGCAATCATTTTGATTTGAAGCCGAATGTGAGGTAGGTACTGCAACGAGTGATGAAATGCATGTGTTTGTGTGGTAAGGCCCAATGGATTTTATGCATGTATCTGGAGTCATAGGAGTGATACCCCGAATCCTTTGCAAGTGACTCAATCCACTAGACTAGTGTAGACTATTTCTTGGGCCGATCCTTGTCAACGAAAGGGCGTGGACGCGTGGTAGACCGTATCAGTCATAGCAGTTCCATCCTTACCTGACCGAGTCATCGAACGAAGGTTCCTTGCCATGTCCTCGAGATATATTCTCAACGCCGAGCTTCACGACATTGCTGGCGTCGGTTTTCCGATTCTTCGCCGACGAGGTTCATGAAGGCAGGTTGAAAGGCGACAAGGGGGTGTCAACCCGGACGTATAGCTCAGGCGACCCCCCCCTTGTCGGACCCATAATTTCTTTTATATATATAACCCTATCCCGAATAATATATGCATTAACGTGCAGCGTACAGAGTATCTAGAAGTACTTTTACATTATTATATTTTTGTAAGGTACGGGTTACGCTAAGTACATGCTATTCAATAGCGATATAACACAATCGGCATATTACAACCTTTGATATATTTAAAGTAAATAGTATAAATAGAAGGGGTTACTAAATATTTATATACTACTTTGTAATAGCGTTTATAGCCAAAATTTACTTATAGGAAGTCTATTAATATAAGGCGATAACCGTATAGTATTTGCTTGTATTACTAATTATATTTTCGGATATATTATTATATTTATATAGACTATTTACTCGTATTAGTTATCTAAATAATACTTTTATACGACTATAAAATACTTAAGATATAACTCTTAAATACTTGAGAATATGGATTTGAATTGATATATATAATAGTATAAATTTATAAGGGTTATATTCTTTATATACGAAACCAAATATAAAGTATGCGTATAATATATATAAAGCTATTATAAAGTATTTGTAAAGTATTTATAAAGTATTTATAAAGTATTTATATAATTATAATTAGTAATTAAATATACTAGCCTTAATATAAATTTAAATATATAAAAAGTTTATATTCTTTCCCTTCCTTTTATTACTATTTTTTTCTTTAAGTTTATTTTATTCTTTTCAATTTCTATTCGCTATAGGTAATATAGGGGGTAATACATCTTTTTTTTTCTTATATTCTTCTTATAATTAATTATTTACTAATACCGGTATTATTCAAATATATTAGAGGGTATCCCTCTAGGATTGTTTATTAAGGATTAGAATACTTTAATTAGTATATAAAGTTTAAGTATTAACGTTATAAATTTTAAGGAAATATAAATTATTAATGCGGTTATAGTATTAGATTTATAATACGAAGATGAAGGTTTATAATTATTTGGCGAATCGGTCTTTAATACTATTATTAATTTAAATTTATGTATAAATATACTTTTAAACAATAAAATTAAGTTAATTCTATTCTAAATTATCCAGTTAATTACCTATACTTTTTCTAACCCTAGTAAAAGGAATTGGGCCTAGCAATTTCGAATTAAACGTTTCATATATTATTATAATTTCCCGAATTTTCCCGAGGATAAGACTATAGGGTTGGGTACTATATATATATATATATAATTAAGGGTATAAATCCTATAGAGGAAAGGAATTCACGGGATTAGGTAGGTTTTTATATAGTCTTTAATTTATTTCATATTAATCTTACTAATAGGTTAATAATAGGTCTAATAATATTAAATTTCTATTTATAGCGAAAATAAATATAGGTGTATTCGCTACCTTTTCTTTAATTAAGCGGAATTCAATTGCGTTAAAAAAGAATATACTAGTATAAAAATTTACTCTCGTCTTTATCCTTATATTTAAAAAGCAATTGACGATAGAAGGAGTATAAACGATATTTTATAATTGTAATATAACGTATAGGAGGAGTTCGTAGATAGGCGATATCTATAGAATTAGAACGGAAAATAGGCTATAACATTATAATTCGTCGAATTCCTTTGCAATTATAAGAACCCAAATATAATAAAGGTAAAATATAGAATTCCCAAAGAAAATTATTATTTAATTACTTTTAAAAACTCTATAAATCTAGCCTTACCCTAATCTAATTAAAATATATATTAATAGTTGTTGTAATTTAGATAATAAAATATATTATATATAGTATTAAATATTAATATTAGAGAGTAAAGCCTAAATTATATTAAAGAAAGTATTTTTTTCTATTTTATAAGAATACTATTAAGTAACGGTACTAGGATTTAATTATAAAAGCCTTACGGAATTATAATAAAAGAGGGTAGGTAATTATAATTAATTTCGGGTATAAGGAAAGTAAAGACGATTTTTATATAGAAATTATCTAAAATAAATTAAAGAGAAGATTTTGTAATACGTTCTCCTTCCCTCTATTTTTATTATAATTTATTTAAATCTAATTTAAAGTTTAATTAATATTATATAATATTTAATTAATATACTGCCTAATATAAGGGTATAATATATTTTCGATTCTATATAGGTTATAAATAGTTAATATCCCTATTAAATTCGCTTCGAAGGTTTTATATTAGTAAATTAGGAAAACGTTCCGTATTATACTTTATTTATTTATAGAAAGTATAATTACAGCCCGCCTATACCCAATAAAATTCCTAAAATTCTTTGGAAAAGTGTTTTCGAAAGGATTATAATAATTTACAATCTAACCCTTACCCTAGGTGAATTTCCCTATTACTTATATTAATTATTTATTTAATTAATATATTTAATAAAACTATTTTTGCATTTAATTATATTCGAATTTTATTAACGTTAGAAGGCTATATCCTTTACCGACCTTACTAATAAGTTTAATAATAATAATTAAATTAGGGTTATAATTCGTAAGTCTAAACTTATTCAATACCCTTTCAATATTAATAAAGTAGCGTTTATAGTGTAATATATAAGGGAATAAAACTAAGTAGATAAAATATATAATTCCTTATAAAACAGTTTGTAAATTTATAAGAACCGTTCAAAAATCCTTCGCTTACCCTTTTTAAACCTTTTACTAATAGCGTTGTAATATATCTAATACTTTTACTAAAAGGGAAAATAGCTTATATATATCTATTTCTTTTTAGAATAATTCAACGAACTAATATAAATAAAGTACTTCGAAGTAGATATATCCTTTAAAAGGATTCGCCAACCCTTTTCTAAAATTAGCTTTATATTTAAAAATTATACCTTTAAATCAAATATAATTATTTTCCTACTTAAATATTATTTAAATTATAATTAATATATTATAACTTATATCTTCGTACGAATTTATATTGATTATTATTACTTTATTCTCTATTATAAAATCCTTTAATAATTTTTTCGTATCCTAAAAGAGAAGTATAATATTCTATAAAAATAGTTTTATATATACCTTAAATCCTATAATTCCAACGAATTTCGCTAGAAAACTATTATTTCGGATATAAATTAGTAATAATTCGGTAGTATATTAATAAATATTCTATTTAGTAGTACGTTTACTAATATATAATTAGCCTTCGGTATCTATTTATATAATATTAACCTTAAATATAGTCTTTAGAAATAGTATTTATAGTAAATACTAATAGGGTATAAAGTATATTTTAAATATATTCTCTAAAGTTATAATATTACAAAATCTTTCATAATATAGAAATTAATAGAATTTATATTCTATATAAAAGATTACGAAGAATAATTAGATATTTATTATATAACTCCTTATAAATTACTACGGTTTTACTAACCCTTTCTTTACCTATTAATAAAATTAGAACTAATAAAAATATATTATTAAGAAGAATATATACTAGAGGGTAGTAAACTCTAAAATAGATTTACTAATTGGATTAAATATAAGAAGCAACGAATTTAGGCTACCGCCTTTAATAGAAATATTTTAGAAATATTAGAGGAAATTTATAAAAGAATTCTAAAATATACCTAAACTATAGAAACGAATTATTATATCTTTTATACTTTTAATAAAAACTTAAACCTTATCGAAACTTTTATAACGTATATTATTATATTATTTTTAACTTTTATTATATATATACTAATTTCTTTTATAATAAACGTATTCTTAATACAAAATTAGCTTTCTAATATTATTCTAACCTCTAAAATATTTTTTATATATAGAACAAATAGAAATATTATTATCGTCGGTAGAAGGACAACCCAATTTTTATTACTAACCTTTCTATAAGTAAATTTATTTAAACCTTAATAAAAGATAAGTTAGGGCTATATAATACTAAAATTATACCAATATAATTAATAGTTTAATAAAAGATAAAAAGGGAAAGGGGAAGGACGGAAATATTAATATAACTATTAATAAATTTAATAAAATAGTGGATACGGTTTACTATAGCGAAAGTCCGGCTAATCCGATTTTTATAATTAATTATATAATTACTAATACCGAATCGGATTCTAATTCGGACTTTCTATTTATTAGAATATTAATTCCCTCGGTTAATACTATTAAGAGAAAGAATGCTTTAACAATAATATTACTACTAAATAATTCTACTTTATCTATTGTATTATAATATTTTATTAAGGGTAAATCTTCCTATATTATAAATATAAAATATAATTAGGATAACAAATTATAGGACGATAATAAACGGAATATAATTTACTAGTCTAATATTTATAATTCGTTTAATACGTTTCCTTATAATAAGTAAATAAAGTCTTATAAATATATTATTAACCCTTAGCTAATATTATAAATAGATTGCCCTTTAATACATATAAAAAAATATGTATTACCTATAAGATAGAGGCTAATATTAATTATATAATAGTTAATACTTTAATTACCTATTCTTAATAGAATTTAAAAGGTAAAAGGAAGGTTTATAAAGTCAATTTAACTAAAGCCAAATATTAAAAACGAATAACTATTATTAATAGCAAAGTTATTGAAAGATAAAATTATTTAATTAAAAGGGAGAAAGAATTAATTAAAATAGAGAAATATAAAATAGAGGCGGAAAAGGTTTTTAAATAAATTAAATTAAAAATCAAGCGGGAAGAAAACCGGAAGTTAGAATTATAATTTTAATTTTAAAGTAACATTATATAGAATAACAATTTTAATTAAGCGTACGATAAATAGTAAATTTATAGTAACAATGATTAAATCCTAGGCAGAGCCGGTAATACAATTAAACGGAATATAATTTTCGAAAATAATATTGTAATAGCCGGTAAAGATAAAGTTATTATAAATTAAAGAGGCTATAATTCTAATAAGAAGATGAATTTAAATAGAATTTGGGTTATAAGGGATCAGGGTTAAATATAGTATAAAGACTCTATTAGTTTCGTATTATAAAGGTAATAATAAAGCGTAAATATAATATTATTTATATATTAATAAAGTTAAAGGAATTAGGCGGTAAAGTAAAGTTTTAGGTATAAAATATTTTAATTTCGTTAGAGAACGTATTTGTAAGCAAATAATATGAATTATATATTAAATCAATAAATAGATTGGAAGAAAGTATATAATATTTCCGGTAATTATATTCTACACCGTTTTTATATAGTATTTCCGTCGTCCTTACTTCTATTCCTTTTAAACCGCTTTCCAATTTAGTAATTATTATTATTATTTACCTATTTTTAAAATTAATATATCTAAAACCTAATTATATTATAATCCTTATTTAAATAATTTATTTTAGGAGGGTAATTTAAAGAAGATTAATAGGGTATATTGAGATAAAAGCTTATAATATTTGTACCTTTATAATATCTATCCCTACAACTCTAATACTTATTATAAAGGCCGATATTAATTAGGTCTTTTATTATAATTTAATAAATTTATATATAATTAATTATTATTATTTACTTAATAGTAATAAGTATTTATTTATATTACTACCAACAACCGGTAATATAATAGAGAGGTCAACTTGCGGAGGCCCTAATATACTTTAATCCAAAGGGTTATTTTAGGAATATATAATTAATTATTCACCCTATTTATAGGTAGTGTAAAGTTCAAATTAGTCGGAATCTAAGGATACTACCGATACATCGACGGCTTCAACTAATAAAGAAGGTATATAGTATCCGTATTAAATAAACATTACTTAATAATATATTACTTATTAATATAATATAAAAAAGATTTATATTATTATCCGCGGATATATTATTCTATTCGGGGCTCGGCTCGGCTCGGCCCTTCGAATTAGTATCCGAATATCCGAAAATAATATAAGATTTTTAATTTTTATAATTTTGAAAATTAATTTCTAAACCTCTATTGCATTATATTAGAATAGAATAAAGGGAGGAGGTAATATCCGTAACCTATATACGTATATTAGCGATAATTCGTATTAATAAATATATAAAGTTATTTGTATAATTATATTATGTAAGGCGAATTATAATTGTAGGATTAATATACTATTTATATATATTTACCTTTATATTCGCGTTATTCGTAAATTCGATTATAAAAGTTAATTCCTCTAATTATTTATAGTTATAATAGTACTATTACTTAGTGATATGGACTGCTTCTGCCTCAAAGAACAACCCTGCAATTGATGTGCAAAAGCAATGATATTATTCCTGTGTAAAGCGTGATGCCGAAGGAAAGATCAAGGCGAGTGGAAGCCGCGCGCCGATGGATTGATGTAATCCATCTGGGCGCCCCACTACCTTATCTTATCCTTATCTTATCGCCAGGACCCGCTTCTGCCGTTCTGGCAGAGTGGTCCCCAGCGACCGGCATCCCTACTCAATTGCTGTCTATAATGCCATACTCTACATACATGAAAAGGATCCGTATCACTTAGAGTAATCTATATTAGTCAAGAGCGTTTGGGGAAATTTATTATAATATCCTAAATAATAAATTTTCATTTAGTCTTAACTAAATTATATAATTTTCCAATATACGCTTTCCCTTCGAAATAATTAAAGTAGAGGGTTTACCGTTGTAAAGCAACGTAATCGTCCGCTTTTAATTATAATATATTTCGAAATAGGCGCGAAGTTTACGCGTAGTAAGAAAACGCTTAGTAATATTGTATATTATAATTATTATTCTCTTAAAAGAGGGAAAGCAATAATATACTTCGCTATAGGGGATAATTATACAGCCACCCTACCTTATATTAGCCATTAAATTATAAGTATTTATTATAGGGTTATATAAATATAAATAACCCTTTACTCATATAAATAGTCTACGCAGGATAATATATAGGATGCGCGTTAGGTGTTGTATATAGCTAGTAGCTAGGCTAAAGTATTTGTAAGTTGTAATCGAAATATAGAAGGAGAATAAATAAATTTGAATATATATAGTTAGCTAATACTATTATAAGTAGTACGTTATATAGAAGAGAAAAATAAATAGGAAATAGGTAAGGTATAATAATTATAAATAGAAAGAAGCAGAATAGTAGGTAGGGGAGAGGAGAGGGGAAAGAGGAGAGGGGAAGGGGGGGGGGGCGGACAAATAAAAAAATATATAATATTCTATAATATAAGAATTTAATAATATAAAGGGCTTATAAATAATTAGTATATATTTTATAAGTTATTTTAGAAAATTATAATATATATTAAATTTTAATTATATATATTACTATGAAAAGGTAGTATTTATATTTAAATAAAATTCAATAATTATTAAAATATAAATTACAAAACTTCCTCTTTATTTTGGAAAGAAATGATCCCTCTATTATACCTTCTTCTATTTAACTTATAATATTTTATATTTTCAAGTAGGTAATTATTTTATATATATAAGAGTTATTATATTATTTTAAGTTATATTTTACTAAATTAACTACGAAAATATTAATAATCTTTATTTAATTATAAAAGAATAGTATAATCTATTTTTTATTCTTAATTATCTATATTCGGATAATTATTTAGTTTTATTTATCATTGGAGAAAATAAATTAAATTTATAAATTTTTCAAAGTCAATTTTAATCTTATTAAATTAGAAAAGTATTATATTTATAATTCAATAAATACTTTTATTTTTTTTTACTTTTTATACTATTATTTCAGAGTATCTATCTTTTGAAGAACTTCTAGATTATCTTTTATAAGAAAATTAAATAGAAATATTTAAACGAAAATTAAATAGATTATTTCTAATATCTAACGATGTTAAATTATAGTATATTATTATAGTTACTTACTAATATAAAATCTTTTTCTCGTACTTTTAAAGAGAAACCTATATAGTATTATATATAGATATATATAAATAAGTATAATATTTATACTTTTAGATTTGTATTATAAAGAACGTATATATTTAATATATATATATATATATATATATAATTATTATTCTTTATAAAGAATGTAAATCTAATATTAAATTTATAATATATTTAAAAGGATGTATTCTTTCTTATGTAAAATACAGAGTATTTATAATTTATTTCAGGTAGGGAGATATAATTTTATTAAATTTACTTTCATTTTCTAATAGTATTTAATATTGTAAAGTTTTTATTAGAAAAATAAATATACAATCGTATATAGTTAAATAATTTTCTACTAAAAGAAATTTATAATTATTAACTTTATTCCTTCCAAAATCTAGTTTTAAATAAGAAATTACTAATTTCCTTTATTTCTTTTATTTAAAATATTTAATAAAATTTATTTTTAATTTTCATATTTTATCTTTATTTCAATTTTATATCTTTAAAGAAGTAATTTACAACTTTTATATAAATTTCTTTCTCTTTCTCCATAATACTTTTTAATTTTCCTTTTATAAAAGAACTTAGTAATAATCTTTTCTTTTTAATTAATTCTTTTTTTTAAAAGGATTTAGCGAAAAAAAATTTTTTATTAAATTTTTTTTTTAATAAGGACTTAGGGAAAAAATTTTTTTCTAAGGACTTAGCGAGATTTTTATTTTTTTATTAATCTCTTTTCTTTTAGAAAAGAATTTAGCCGATTTTTTTTCAAAAGAATTTAGGATTTTTTTATTTTTATAAAAAAGACCTTAACGATTTTTTTAAAAAAAAAGAAATTCATTTATAGACTACGTATATAAGAAGAAGTATAAGAGGTTTTTTTGTAGTAAAATACTATAAGAAAAGACTAAGTAAGGATTAAATTAAAAGTAAGAATTAAATATTATTAAGTAGTAAGAATATAATACTAAACTCCATTTAATACTATAATAATTACTTTATAATTATATAAAAATCCTTTAATAATCTATATGTAATAAGGAAATAATTGTTTAGAAACCGATTGTTAACTATTCGTAAACCCTTTTAAAACCCTTTTAAAACCCTTTCAAAACCCTTTTAAAACCCTTTCAAAACCCTTTTAAAACCCTTTTAGAACCCTTTTACTATCCTACACTAACATTTCAATTTCCTAAGAAAAATATTGTGAAAAGATTATAGAAAATAAGAAAAAATACTATAAAAGAATTATAAAAAACCTATAGTTAACCGTTAGGAAACCCTTACTTAACTTTAAAATTAAATATTACTAGTATTGGAACTACTATTTTCCTTATTATCGCTAATACTATCTTTAAATTTAGAATATATTTTATTAATAGTATAATATTAGTAGCATTCATTAATATATTTCTAAAAATTACATTTAAAATATTTAATCTCTGTAAATACCTTCGTATAATCCTAAACCTCCTTAGCCTTATAATAGAAATTTAAACCTACTATATTAATAATGAGAATCGTATCTTTTAAGACGCTGAAGTAATTAATTAAATAATAAATTTTTTTTTCTAATTGTAAGTAGCAATTATAAATTGAATAATTAATTAGGGTTTCTAAAGAGTTAATGAACTTTTAATAACCCTTAAAAAAATAGATATTAAAAGGGGGCGAAAAGGGGGAAAAATTTTACAATTAACGTTTCTATAGCTAGAATAGTATTTTCCGCCGTTTAGAAATTCACTTAAATTAGAATTAATATTTACGTTAATAAATTTACGAAAAACTTTATAGGTATTATTAATAAAAGGATTTTTAAAATCTTTTCTCAACTTCTATTTCTCTTTAACTTTACGTTTTATATAACGGACAATACACTTATAAACCTTACCCTCTTAACACTATTCGTATTTAATATTCTTAATATATATAACTTCGGTAACGGTTTTTTTAACCCTTAATAAAATATTCATAAAGGGTTACTAAAATATTTTCACAATATTTTCGAAGGGTTTTCGAAGGGTTTTTTTTTTTTTTTTTTTAGCGTTTCTAAATACTTTGAAAGCCCTTTACAACCCTTTATATATATTTTTCTAAACCTTTTAAAAACTATAATATAGTATTTATTTTTAGTAATAGTAGCCGAGATAGTAATTTAATACTCTAAAACGTACTCTTATTTCTTTTTAACTAAGGAGGATACTACTTCTTTAAATTTAATAAATTATTTATTAATTATTGTAATATCCTAAATAATAATATTAAAAATATATTCTAGCGATTTATATTAGGCTATATTATATTTATATTCGTTAGCAATTTTTATACTTTTAATTACCTCTTTTAAACCCTATTCGAAACCCCCCAATAAACCCTTTAAAAAATATAAAGGAAAATATTAATTTACCGGTAATTACAGCCTATTTATTATAATTAAAACGGCTATTAATATTTATAATAATACATTTATTTCTTTAACCCCTAAAATAATATAATATTTATTTTTATAATAGTAATAGAGAGCGTCTTTATTCATAACTTTAAAGAAAAAATAAAGGTCACCGCCTTCTTCTACTATACAGTAGAACTTTTTATAGAGGTAAAGTTCGGCTATATAATATTATTTACCCTAATAAAAATAAAGGGTTAGTAAAGGGTTTCTAAGTAATTCCTAACGCTTTTATAAGATTTAAAAAACCTTAGACTTATTCTAGCGGATAGTATATTAATTATAATTATAAGCGCGGATAAACTTTCGGGCCGGGTTGTAAATTTATTATATTTATTAAAGGCTTTCTAAAAAAAGAAAATGTTAATTTATATTTGAAAAAAAAGTAAGAAAAAAGTTAACCCTATAAAAACTATGTAAAAAAAAAGGTAACCCCGTAAAAACCGTACGGAAAAAAGGCAACCCTACGAGAATTATATAGAGAAAAAATAAATTATATAATAACCGTATAGAGAAAAAAATTAATTATACGATAATTGTATAAGAAAAAAAAGTTGCGGAAATTATACGGAAATTAGTAAATTTACTCCTAAAATATATTTAATTAATATTTTAGTAGTTATTAATAATATTATTAATAGAGAGAAAAAATAGAAACTAACCGGTAATTTTAAATTTTTAAACCTATTTTCCAATAGTTCGTTTAACGTATTTACTTTCTATCTTCTATCCGATATCTATTTTGAAAAAAAATATTAATATCCTTTAAACTTCTATTATAATTAATAAGACCTATAAAAGTATTATATAAATAGTATTGAAATATCGAGTATATATGTAATATACACATTAGTCTATATACGTTAAATATATATTATGAGATATTGAGTTTATATACATTTAACTACATTTTACACATTGTAGGGTGTACCTTCGACATTTGCACCTGCGAGTCAAACGCAGGTTGGCTGCAAATGAGACCCACAAGGGGGGTCGCCTCAGCTAGACACCGTGTCAACCCTAACCCCAGGCACATACATGTTTGATGCAGCACCAACTCGGGCGGCTCGCGAACGCTGTTGAATCGGCGTCCCGGTGCAGGAAAAAGCCGAAATGAAATCGATTTGATATCCGAAGATGTTTTTAGGTACCTAAAGTGAAGGACGAAGAAGAACAGAAAAGCAAGAAGCTCAGACTGATTAGATCGGGAATCGAACATGAGAGGTTCAACTCAATACCGACCAGATGGCAGACCTACGAAAATACCAACGCCTTTTCTGGACCTAGCGCACTACCACATAGGCTACTGAACCGTAGTAGAAGGTCTACAAATCACTCATGGTAGTAAAGTATGATTGACAAAGCCGGGCATGTCTATCACTGAGTGGAAGTGGTTTGAGAGTCACAACCCCAACACACCGAAGCCGATGTCAACGGAAGCAGTGCACCAGAGGCATATATCAATGGGGGTAGTTGGGTTGATAAGGAATGTTGCCGGGGAGCACCTCACAAGGGTCTTCAGCGGCTCATTAGTGGAGCTACCTTAACGGTCAGGAACCGCAACGTCATTGGCGCCAAGGCTGAACTCCGCGCCGATCATCCACTTGTTCTTTCCGTCCGCCGCCTCGTCTCTTTGATCTTTTTGTCAGTCAGTTCACGACAAACGTCTTGGGTTTCGGTTCGTTCTTTGCCCAACAACAGCAATATGAAGGCACTGGACCAGCCATAACAGCTATACTAAGCGCGGTCAACACTCCGCCCGGACGAAAACCATGGAGGGGGATACTGCGGTTCCAAATGGCGGACAGCAGAACGGCCACGGCCACGGTCCACGCGGCGCCTTCTCCAGCCACGACACCAACACGCAAGCAGGACATGCTCCGATAGCACAAGTCGTTGATACGAAAGCAAGCGTCGAAGATGGCGATGAGAAGTCGGGCACAGCAACGACCCATCTTCCATCTCCGCACCTCGCAGCTCGAGCTGCCCACGACACCGACATGACATCCGCAAAAGCTACGAACGGCACCACGGCTCCAGAACACGTAAACGACAGCCTCGCCCCCTTCAACGAGACACTGTCCTCTATCGCCCCGACCGAGCCCTTCGTGCCGTTTGTCCATCTGCCCACACCCGAGCCTGAGACTCAACCAGTAACTCCGGCGCAACCTCCCAGTCCCAGCCGCTCCAAGACCCAAAGCCGATCAGAGACAAAGACAGGTGCTCATGCTGGAGTTCGTCGTCTGTCTGCGTCCAAGATCCAAGAACTGACCAACGCTCCCGAGTCTCTACCCATTGCGACAGCTCCCGACCGGCAGTCTGCTGAGCCTACATTCTCACCCGCCCTTGCCGAAGTAAGCTCCAGACTTCAGTCTCAGCTGGGACTTGCAAATGGAAATGGTCACAGCACGTCGGGCACAAGAACACACCTACAAAGGCCTGCAATCGCCCAGCGAACCGTGTCTACTCCACCGGTGACCAGGCGTCAGACGGCCACGGCCGCCCCACAAGCTCACCCAGCTCAGCAAGCCTCGATCCGTCGCAACTCGTATCAGCCGAGCCCTCGACCGCCGCCTCTCGATCTCGATGGAACAAGCAACCTGAAGCCTGGCGCCGAACCCAGGACCGCCCCTCCAGTGCGCCAGCCCGAACCCGAACCGGCGCCCCCATCCCCCATACCGCCGTCTATCCCTCTACCGCCCATGTCAGTCCCGACACTCCTGCAACTCGAGCTGGCTGGATCGAGGCCCAGTCCTCTATACATCCACCACTCATACACAAGCGATATTCCCTACGAGTCAAGCGCAATCAAATTTGAGCGGTTGAAAAACTTCTTGGTGTTGCCCTTCTTCCTCGAGCGATGCATAACCTTTGGTGCTTTGGCTTGTCTGGACGCTTGGCTGTGGACCTTCACGATTCTGCCTATGCGCTTTGGCATTGCCGTGTGGATTCTTCTTCAATGGTGGGGATACGTGATTGGCAAAGAAACTCGATGGGTGGTTGGATTCGTATGGTACGGCTTGGGACGCATGTGGAAGCGCGGTCGTCGAGGTCGGTCCGAGTCAGTCGCCAGTACGGATGATCAGCGGTCGAGGAGTCAAAGTCGGGTACGGGAGCAGCCAGTCAATCACAATGGCACTGCCACCACCACCGCAACCACCACCGGCGCCGACACCCGTCATCCCAACCTCCGCATGGCTCCCGGCACCAAGCCCCCCGGTCCCAGCCGCCGCGGGAGAGGCTACCTCGGCCACCGCCGCACCAAATCCAACCCGTCCAACCTGTCACACTACAACAAAGCCGACTTGCTCCAAGGCGCCGTCGTCATTGTCTCCTCCATCGCCCTCATGTCCCTCGATGCCTCGCGCATGTATCACTCTATCCGCGCCCAATCCGCCATCAAGCTGTACACCATTTACAACCTGCTCGAAGTGGGCGACCGCTTGTTGTCGGCCCTCGGGCAGGATATCTTCGAATGCTTGTTCAGCAACGAGACCTTATCGAGAGATAGCCTAGGGCGCAGCAAGGTCTTACTACCCTTGGGCATTTTCTGTCTGGCACTGGTGTACAACATTCTGCATGCGGTGATTCTGTTTTATCAGGTCATTGCACTGAACGTGGCTGTTAACTCGTACAGCAACACGCTCTTGACACTTCTTATGTCGAACCAGTTCGTCGAAATCAAGTCAGCCGTGTTCAAGAGGTTCGAAAAGGAGAACACCTTCCAGATGGCTTGTGCCGATATCGTCGAGCGATTCCAGCTGTGGATCATGCTGTTGATCATCGCCATGCGCAACGTGGTGGAGGTTGGTGGGCTCAGTGTGCCCGGGGCAGGCAGCGAAGATGCAGGCCCTAGTTCCTTTCCTCTACACACGGCGAGTATCCTGCCCGCGAGCTTTACGATTCTGCCGAGCTGGCTGTGGTCTGGCGAAGTACTGAGCCCGCTCGCTGTGGTCATCGCAAGCGAGATGGTGGTGGATTGGATTAAGCATGCTTATGTGAACAAGTTTAATAATATCAAACCGAACTTCTACAGCAGAATTCTGGACATCTTGTGTAAGGATTACTATACAAATGTACGTTTGTCCTTTCCCCCTTCTCATGTTCATCGGTTAACAGCAGTTCAGGCCTTCGTAACGCCCCAGTTAACCCGCCGCCTTGGTCTTCCCCTTTTGCCCTTATCCTGCCTCTTCATCCGCGCCTCATTCCAGATCTATAACATGTTTGTCGCCGTACATGTGCCCCCTCCTCTGCCGCCTTCGACACAAACTTCTCTCTCCGTCGAATCAGCTACACCCTCACCCGCCATGCTAGCCGCGTTGGACCATCTAGACAAGAAAATCCGCATCGCTCTAGGCCGGGCGGTATACGGCTACCCTTTCGGAGAATCCGGCGGACTAGGGGATAACGCGTATGGTCCGGCCTCGGCGCCCACAGGGGATATGCCCGAACCAGCCGGCCTCGCAACCCACATTTGGCACTCGGTGTCCAAGTGGTTGCCGGAGTGGAAATGGACATCCGACGATGTCATTGCTTTTCTAACCATGATCACCGTCTTCCTTCTGATCTTTTTGGTGCTTCTCATCTTCAAGCTGTTGTTGGGTATGTTTTTGTTGCGGTATTCGCGGGACAGATACGCAAGGATGAAGGTTAAGGAGGCTGCCATTGCTGCTGGACAGGCGGAAAAGGAGTCATTTGAGACGCAGGGAAAGAGGGTAGGAGGGTATGGACAGGTCGAAGTGGGAGAAGAAAGAAGGAGGTGGATATTCGCGGATGATCCCAAGGGGCTGAACAAAGTACGCGAGAGGGAGAAGGGCGGTGGAGGAGGCAAGGGAGGAGGTGGTGGCGGGAAACCAGAGAAGGATTTGGGAACGGTGATGAGATATGAGATGATTGCCAAGAGGATTTGGTAATAAAAAGAAATACCATTCTGAAGTTGGAGGTAAACGAAGCCTGTCATCTTGTCATTGTCCACCACGCATTGCTTCGTGGATTCGGCGAAACCAAACACATATCAATTTCTGTATTATATACAGACCTTACCTATGTCTGTCATTGGAGTTCGGTGGGAACAGAGGACAATACCAAAATTTGTAGTTAAAACGCTGTCTCTCGTCTGAAGAGAGTTGCGCGAGTTTTCCTGTCCGAGCAAATCACCCATCATTTGTCACAAGACAGGGCAGTGGTGTTTACAAAGGAATAGCAACGCTCTTATCACTCTTCAACCACCCTCTTTTCGCAAGACCATACCGCTCAGTTGCTAACCTGTCTGAATGTTAGCTTTCTAAGTCCTCTCGCAGAGAAAAAAGGAAAAGGGAGATACGAACGTCCACTCATAATGCCCAGTCATGATTGTATACACCGAATGCAGGTACTTATCAATATCCTCCCTCACCGTAGGGTCGGGATCTTGAGCAACCATCTCCCGAAGTTTCGCGCCAGCTGCTTCCATCTTGTCACTGACTTGACGCAAGTCCTCAACGAGGAGACTGATGGCCTTGTCCAGATTAAAACCAGATGTGCGGTAGGTGAGGTCAATAGCAACAAGCCCAGGCCAGTTGACCTTCATTTCTTTCGGCAAGGAAAGAATGTCGTTCACACTGTCATATCACTCGTTGTTAGTCACCTTTTCTTTTTTTTTTTGTTTTTTTTTTTTTTTCTTTTTTACTTTTTTTCCCTCAACAATCACTCCAGAAGAATGGCAAGAAGGCAGGAAGCAGTTGATTGGACTCACATGACAACATTCTTTGCCAACTCCTCCCACAGCGTCTTCATCTCTTCCGTTTGAAACAGATATTGAGGGATCGTGAGCTCAGTCATGAACTCTCCCAGACAGGAGAAGAATCCGATCCCGTTCGTGCCGCGCCGATAAACCCAGTACTCTTTCTCGGTCGGGACTGTGCCGTTGCCGCCCGCGTAGGTGGCTACCTCCAGCGCGGAGGAGTGCAGGTACAGTTGGATCTCCGAGTAGAGTCTTGTTCGTTCAGTGAGGGTACAGCCTTGTTTGAAACCCTCGGCCGCAGGCTTGAAGAGGACCGAGTACTTGGTTGGCGGGGGCGGCTCTTTCGACAAGGACGAGAGGAAGAGGGAATCGGGGTCGGAGGCGTCATCGGATTGATGGCAAGGTGGGGGGGATGGAGGATCAAGACCCAAGTGAAAGGCAACATATCTCAGCGCCCTTTCACTTAAAGTGGTCTTGGAGTCCAGGTCCAGGTCCTGAGTTGTTGACTCCTCGGCTTCATCATCCCATACGAAGATCCAGAAGACGAACCAGCTCATTGTCTCCAACCGCTCAAGTGAAGAACGGGGCCACCAACTGCATGTTTAATGACCATCAGTCTCCATTTCGTAAGGTGTCCGTTGTGAATGGGACCTTAGTGATGACGAGTGGGGAAAAAGATAAAAACAAAAAATAGTTGGGTACACTCACGATGCACAAAGCAGAGCAATGTTGATTTTCTTCGCTTTCGCCCTTATATCCGGTTCCTCGATCCTGTCATCAATGTTTCTCTCCACAATCCCACGAAGTCGGTCATAGTGCGGGCTGAGCTCCGTGGGAAAGGGAGAGAGAATCGATCGAAGACTGGGAAAGTGGAGTTTGAGGCCGTGGAGGTTGGAATAGACTTGGGCCGTTGTTGGCCTTTCGGAGGCGGCGGTAGCCATGGTCCCCTCTAGCGTCATGTGTGACGTATGTAGGCTGTGGTGCTCAAAGAGGGAATGTGGCGAAGGGATACTGTCGAAGATCAACGGGTTGACGCGTTACAAACGATCAGCTTGTATGATCGAGTGCAGAGTTCAAGGCGAACAGACTGGTATGTAGTACGTGTGGAAAGAAAGTAAATTGGGAGAGTTAAAAGGTCAGTGTCGCTGATCAAGCTACATTTCCTTACCTTGACGGTTCTCCCTTTCTTATAGGCAAGTTGGGCCGCGCGCAGGATGTTGTAAGAAAACCGCTGGTACCTTTGGGATCGTCATTCCCAGCTCATTCTAACGATAGCTAGTTTTATCCGGCACGTCAATCCTGGAGTCCGGGTTACGGATCCGAGGCCCAAAATCTTCTTAGATTCCATTTCCCCGTCTCTACCCTGTGAAGTCGTTATATGACGAAACTGTTTTCACACTGGAAACGCCCTGGTTTCTGTCTCTGTAAAGGTGGTACATGTGACTTCGTACGACTGACGTTGAGGCCGGATCGACTGCGAAGGTCGAGGTCTATCAATCCAGGGATGATGCCACGGGTCTACTGGGTGTGCGCGGCAGTAGAAGTGGAACAGGGCTTGAGATCGTTGATAAGGAGGAAAATGTCTGCAGATTTATTCAAGCTAACAATGTGTGGACTAGGTCTGGCTGGCTGGGAGTGCTTGCAGGCCGAAGGTCTCTGAAGCAGCTGCATGACCGGCAGTACGCACCGCTGGCGCAGGGGCACAGTCCTGTCGTCATCTCCATCCCCCTCTTCTAGACCGGCATCTATACGAGCTATACGAGCCATGGGCCATGAAAGCCACTTCGACTGTCGGGGTTCATCACTGTTGCCGGGCAGGGGGCGCTTGGGAGTCATACCTGGAACGGGTGCGGCCGCGGTGGTGCCTCGTGCCTCAACCGATAGAGGGCTTTCTGGTGAGTATAGAGCAGTAGTCAGATTGGAAATACCGCCAAGATTGGTGGTGATATGGGTGGGTGAAGGGTTTACTGTCGTCAGGTATCAACCGAAAGGCGACGGGATGTATACATGTGGCGGTCAGACTCTGGAGCGGGAGCTGAAGCCGTGCTTACGAGGCACCGTTACTTACCTTATGTTCCGAGACCATGGTCAACCAACGGGAATATCCAGAAGGTCTGCAAGCCTGGAGGTGAGATGTCTTCGAGACAACAGCTTCAGTACCTTCTTATCATGCACTCCCACCATCGAGTCACCAACTAAACGGCGTAAAAGGACACATCCATGTTCGATATCGAGTCGCTTATAACCGATCCCCGGCAATGATTGTTGTAAGGTGTCCATGAAGAACCTCGAAGTATGAGAAAGGCAAGTAGAGGAGCCGCGCAGCACGCAGGGCTGGATCTTTGCATAACTGTTTCGTCAGGGCCATGAGATTTTTGCAGCAATGTACCCCCGTCCGATACGTGTGGTGTGACTTTCGCTGCAGACGTTCGGATGCAAATGTAGGCGCAATGATGAAAGGGGAGGCCGTATATTGGCCAGGAAACGAGGTGTCATGGTGATTCTTGGTGCTTTCGACAAGGGATCTTGGTGTCCTTAAGCATCTTCAAGTGAATCACATGTGAACTTTGCAGTGTGTGGATCACCCGTCGTGTTCGTCTGTATGATGAAGAGGGAAAGAAGTATAAACACAATCAACCAGTGCGATAGACAGGTAGGTAGGTAGGTATCAACCAAAAAAAATGATAAGAACTTATCCAATCTGTGCGAAGACAAAAAGAGGAAATCAACACCAACCACCTCGTACGCCGTAGTTCCTGCCCCAATGTTCTGATGAAGTTCCGCCGCGACTGTGTGTCCAACACATGTTGATTGCTCCGGTGGCAAGTGTATCCCGATATCCAAGCCCATTGATCCCATCCGCCCATCCCATCCGATTCCGTGAATCCTAAGCTCCACCTCTTGCCAGCCAAAAAAATCTCTTGTCGTGTTCATTTCCATGATCATCTCACATCATTTCAATCTCATCCCATCATGACCTACGCCCTTTAGTTCGCGACACTCGCCGCCCTCCTCACATGGCGCTCTCCATGTCCCTCCTTGGAGGTCCGTCTCTCCCGTTCGTTATCCTTCCCATCTCTGTCGCGCCTCTCCTCCCTCTCCTTGGTGGCAATCTTTTCATCCTCCTTGTCCTTCATCTTCTTGAACAGCGACTTGATCATGTTGCTTTTCTTCTTTCCGCTGTCTCCGTCATCCAGATTCACCTCCTTGCTGCTGCTGGTGCCGACTCTCGAAGCTGACTTTCGCTCTCTTTCCTTGGTGTCCTTCTCCCTCTCTTTATCCAGTTTCGAACGCGATGAGGAGCCGCCGCCGGCTTCGCTGCGAGTGCTTGTGCGGTGAGAGCGAGAGCTGCGGTAGGAGACTTGGGACGAGGCCCCGACTTCGCTGGTTGCTTTATCTTTCTTGTCGCGCGAGGATTTGCGGTCGGGAATGTCGAGATCCTCTCGGTGGCGTCTGCTGCTGCTAGTCTTGTCTTTACTGTCTCTTTCCCTCTCCTTGTCCTTTCCATCCCGTTCCTTATCAGAATGCCCCCCAACAGCATCCCTCAACCTCTCTCTCAGCCCACTCGGCTTATACTCCTTCTTAACCGTCGTCCGTCTCGCCAATCCCACCTGAGAAACCGAATCATCCGGACTGACCTCCACCACCTCCTCCTTGTATTTCTGTCTGAGCGCCTTATCCGCCTCCGGACTCCTCAATTCCACCTCCGCCTGCTCTTCACCTGTCACCACAATCCCGCGTCTCCAGCACTCAATCGTGCTCAACTCCTCATCCAACACCAACGCGTCCTCATGCCCTCCCGCAGCAGCACCAGCCCTTGCCCCCGCATCAAATCCCATAGCACCCATAGCGGCCCCATTCCCAGACACGGTATTCATCTCCACCGCCGCCTCCTTCTGCTTCGCATTTCCCTGCGTAATCTTCCTGATGATCTTCCACCCGCCAAACATGACCACCATCACTCCGGCCGCAATGCCAGTACCAATCAAGAACTGCGGCGAACAAAGCAGGGCGTAGATGGCCGGACTGCCGCCCTTCAAAAATGCCAAAAAGGCAGGTGACATCTTCCCGATCATCGCACTAAGCTCAGCCAGCGACAGCGCCACAGCCGCCGCGGCTTCCGGGTTTTGCTGCAAGTTCTCAATTATGCACGATGCTGAAGCCTGCACGCAGTGTGCTTCGACGAGGAAGGACTCAATGCGGGAGATGAGATCCAGCGCTTCCTTTTGTTCGGGTTCTTGGGGCGTGAAGCCAGGGGCAAATGTGGGGATGCCTGGAGGCGGGACGGGATAGGAGTGGTTGACGTTGTCATGGGAGGAGCGGTGACGGCCGCGGTCGAAGTCGTCGCGCAGGTGGAGGTCAGGAGGGAGGTCGCCGTAGGCTAGGTCTTGGTCCCGGTCTCTGTTCTTGTTCTTGGACGAGGATGGGGTTTCGGTTTGGCGACGGTGAAAGGGGTTGCGACTACGACTTCCCGAGGCGGCCACGTCGAAGGTCGGGCTGGCGGGCATAGTGTTGGCATGGTTCAGACTTGGTCGGCGGGCGAGTTCTAGGTCTTTGGTGTACCCCTTTGGTGGCTTTGACGGCGCCGTTGCCGATATCTCCGTGTATGTCTTCAGATTGCCCTCTGTCAGGGCTGTCGAGGATTTAGGCGCTTGAGACGATGATCGCTTGCGATGGGACTTGCTCCGCGAAGCGGAGGTGTAGCGAGAAGCGAAGGAACGGGTGTCATCATCGTGAGATTTGCGGCGCCCACTACTGTCGCCGATAAGCTTGCGATCCCTAGTGTTGCCGCCATCGAGCTTCTTGATGGAACCCCGGGAGTCGTATTCATCGTATTGTTGGCCACGAGGAACTGTGATGTGGACTTCCCCCCGTGATCGGCCGGAGGAATAGCTGCCGTTCTGGAAGTCACGCTCCGCCTTTGCGGATTCTTTCCTCTCACGGTATGTAGCTTTGGCATCTTTGAAGATACCCATCAGCTGCCTCCCCTGCACCGGAGTTGTTAGTTACCTATGTACTGTCCAATTAAAAGGTAAGACAGGGTGGGTGACACGGGTGTCAACGGTCTGTCCAAAAGACAGGCAGGGGAGTCCTTACCGTGCTGATGATTTTGCCCGAATTGTTGACAATGGTGATAATCTCTTCGCCTGCCATTTTGGCGGTTGGTAGGTATGTATTGTCTGTAAGTGTTGTGGTGTTGATATGCTGGTTCCGAAAGGACCAGGAGGTACTGTAGGCGTTGTTAATGGCGGGGTACCACGTCTGAAGCTATCGAGTGTTATTCCCAACCAGTGGTTGACTCGATCGTGGCTGGCGCTGGCGGGCCTTTTGGCGCCAGTGTTTGTATGTGAGGGGTATATATGTGTCTAGCTGACGAAAAGAACAACGAAAAACCGAGTTTCAAGAAAGAACCTAATGCATGGGAATATGGTTTTCGTGAGTGAAAGAAGAAAGATACAAGAGTTGAAGTGGTTTTAGTCAAAGGATGGCGCGCTTCGCTTCTCCTCGCTTGTCGGTGCCAGCCCCCCGGGAAGGAAAGTGTGGATACAGCGCCACTCTTCTCTCCTCCAGCACTCTTGACGTTCCACTCTCTGGGCTGACCTCCGATCAGATCAACTGAAGCAGCCGGGATCTAACTTGTATGTTTCGAACTTAGGTCGGTGCTTTGCAAAAGATCTGAATGTGAAGAGTCCACTGCAGTAAAGAGGTGTAAATAGGTGAAGGGAAGAAAGAAGAGAAAATAGGACAAAAACACACAAGCCAAGAACAAAGTCAGGGTAAGCAAGGTCCAGGTCCAGAACACCTTAACTCGTCATGCTATGACAAACCCTTGCTCCCTCGTAGGTGTTTCGTCCGAACACTACAATGCCAGTCCAGCCGAATGTAAGTCACCGTCTTTTTTCTCTTTTTCACTTTTCTCACTGGCGAGGAGACAGACCAGAAGATCCTGAAGCAGGGAGTGGGATGAGGGGAAATGATGTGGGAATGGGAATCGGAACGAGTCCCTCCCTCCACTACGAGGAGGCACCTTGTATTGACTCATGCTTCCTTCATGCTTCCTCCAAACCCGAGCGAGTCTTGTCCTTGCAAGCCCTCCCATGTTTTCGCCCGTTTCGGAGACGAAAACATCGACAGCCAGTTAGCCAGCATGCCTAGGTAGCATACCTAACCAACGCAAGCAATCAACGCAAGCAAGCAAGCAGCGGGAATGGCGGAAGATGCGTAGCATTTTCAGGGCTGCTTTGCTGCCACTTGGAAGCTGACGACACACCAAATTTGACCAGTCAATGTCCGATGTTGCTGATTAGACGTTACCATTGATTGGGCAAGAGGTGGCCAAGATGTCAGAAGTCGGGCTTCCTTGCAGTTCGTCACATCTGAGGTATTCTCGAACCTCCAGTCGGCATCTTTTCACTCTTCTCGTCTTCTCAACCTCTTCTCGTCCCCTCTCCCCGTCCGATTCGGATCAAAAAGCCGAAAAGATCACCTCTGTGATCTGGTGACAAAACTCTCCAGGGGTCGGGGAAAAAACATGAAACTTCTCTTCACCCCTCGCTCCCACACCTTCTTCACCGCTCGTCTCTCCGCCCTCGATTCCATGTGTGGTTGAGCATGATGGCTCGTACTCCTTCGGCTACCTCCCCCGGGCCCCGGGCCCTGGCCGATGGCGGTTCGCTTGGCTTTGTTTGGAAAGTCTGGAAACGAGGCGCTTCACCTGGTTTGTGGCGCACTCAACCCCTGATCAACCAATCTGATGTCGAAGAAGTGTGAGTGGGGAACCACTGCACTATGGAAGCGTCCCTAGCCACTTTTGGAGTGGCCAATCACACTGCAGTGAGGTCGGCTATCGACCGAGTCCCGCCCGGTGCTCCAGTCTCCACCGCTCGTCTGGTCTCGCTCGGTCCAGGTCAGGAACACCCGCCAGGCGCCCGCCCGCACTGAGGGGAAGGTGACCCAGGTGAGTCGAAAGTCGAAACAGCCAACTCGCAATCCGAGCAATACGGAATAAACACCAAATGATCAAGAAAAGATCATTGATCTTCCTCAATTCCGTGAATGAAACATCATCAGCGCCAAATTACTCCGCTGATTCCGTCAACCATCTGTCGTGTTACGAATAACGCCTGCCAAAAACACCCGCACTCTGTACATACAGAGGCCTAGCGGAGCGGCAGCGAACACTGGCGCTCTGCAAGATAGACAAGCAGAGAGACATGCGAATCCACCAACCACCTCGTCGGTCTTGCTCTCGAGACCGCGGGAACGGTTCGTCAGTGGTTGGACTGGTTCAAAGAGCTTGCATTAGGGGCATGCCAAATCATCAATCTGCTACCCCACTCGCACCTCGTGGGCTTGCGAATCTCGCGAGAGTCGTCTTTGTTGTTGGAATGAGGTCGCGTTGAGTGCTTGCATCCACAGTTCTCTTCCCCTCATTCCATATCACCCACCTGCTCTTGTCTCCTTGAGTTTCTGAGACTGTCTCGTCCATGCAAAGTGTCGGTTTGCACCCGTGCTTGTGAGTTGAAGCGCCATTATCAGGTAGAAATAAGAAACGAGAGGGTACCTAGAGAACCAATTCAACTCTGGCGTTACCATCCTCACAAAACTCGCCCTTGCAATTGGAGACACGACAGCGGTTCAATTTTTGTGTGTGTGTGTGTGTGTGTGTGGGTGGGTGTGGGTGTGGATGTGGGTGCCCGTTTACGTACAAGCCATCATCGTGATGGATGGTGGTCCGTGCGGTGAGTGACTGGTCCTGTGGATGAAGCTCGAAAACTGTCCATCGCGCGAGCTTAGCGGTATTCATCGCAAAACCCTTAGGGTAGTCAGTGTATGTGAGACCACAAGAATTTCGGCAATGATCATATGGAAGTGTCAGAAGCGTAAAGGACCAAAAACCTGTTAGACATGTTGGGTTACGCTAAGCAACAAAACAACAATGCGGATAAAAAAGCCAAGTGATAACAGCGCGCTTGAAGCCAATGCTCTGAAGTCTGAAGAGGTTATCCAATGCCCCATCTATCATGCTAAGGAGTATGCAAGATTGTAAGTACCATGCTGTTCGCCAAAATATGGATAATGATGTGACCAAAGAGCCATGAGCCACGAATCCAAGAGAAAGTAAAAATTCAGCCGGTAAGACGGAGAAAGAAAAGAGCAGCCGTAAAATTCTTCATGCCGCCACCACCATCCACCTAGGAAATGTAAACAGGAAGGCGATTGCCCCTCAACTCGCTCTTGGGAAATTGTATGTCCTGCCTGTCGAAGTCGTGCAACTGAAGCCAGCATAGCATCCTGAAGATGAGAGTGCACCAGATGGCCTGGGCCTCAATGACCTGCTCGGGGGCGAGGTCAGGTGTTGTCGGCAATGCTGGGGATGGCTCAGCTGTAGACGTACTCGGCGTCGAAATGGCAGCAGTAGCATCAGGACCCACTGCGCTTTTCATAGGGGCTATCCCCAATTCACTGGTTTCTGATGCTTTGGACAGCTGCATCAATGTATACGATCTGGTACACATGGTCTTCATCTCCTTGCGCTTTTCGTACGCCTTGGCCGCACGATCGCCAACACGAGGAAGGACATGCTCAAAGTAGACTTGCATGAAAATGACCTGCCTGTCTTCTGGATTGGCGGCGCTGAGGACGTCGAAAAAGGCCGGGACCGTTTTCCCCGCTTTCTGGGACGAGTTATCTCCTGTGTCGCCCGTTGTGGTTGACTTCGTGCCTTCCTCCGGCTCGGGTTCATTGATGATCTTAAGTACCTCTTGGATATGCTCGCGGACAACCATGGTGAGCAGATCGCGCTCACGAGTCTTTAGGTAGTCGTCGCACTTTTGAATTGCTTCGTGTAAACAATTGAGGAGAGGAAGGTTGTAACCCGGTAAAATCGGTCCGTGGTCCTTTTTGGGCCGGTCCTCCACCTTTGGAGGATTGCTTGCTTTGTTTTCAATGATCCAGGATGGGGACCAGCTTGGTCGTGTTCGTTTCCTCGTTAGCATTCGTTTGAGAGGACCAGTGACTCCACCTTCAGGTGGTATGTCACTCGAGATCTCTACATCCTTCTTCTTCTTCTCGTGCCCTTCGTTTTCTTTGTTTTCTGTGTTGTTGTCCTGCTTTTTTTCTTCTTCTGCGGCACTTTCCATATCCTTCTGCCTCCGTCTTCTTTCGACGTCCTTTCGATCGGCTTCCAACTCTTCAAGGACTTGACGGGTAAGCTCCTTCAGAGTAGAAGTGTGCGGGGAGGGCGTCATGTATTTTTTATTATCAACACTCGTTGCGAACTCTTTGATGAGCCTTGGGAGATCAAAAAAGCGCCTGTCCCAGTGATACGGTGTCGGGTTCGGAAGCATGCGGTGGTAACTGTTTCTCATGTACAGGCATTGTCCAAGCATGCCGATGATCTCGAAGGGTACTATTCAATGTGGCGTGTTAGTTGAGTTTTGCTTCACAAGGGTACTTTGTCTGATTTACCTGCGAACAGATGTTGGTGTCTAGCATCGTTTGTCTTGAAGTAGTTGGCCGTGCTTGTGTTGCATTCGAGCTGAACCATGGTCTCGGCAATCTCGCGCATACTGCCAAACTGGAGCTCGTTGTCATCTTTGGCACCAAGCCTGCGGTTGTCCTTGGCCTTGTAGAAGATGGTGCGAACGTAGCCGAAGCACAGTTCCTTGATCTCATCACGGGGTATGATTCTGTTCTCCTGGAAGCGGGCCTTTCCGCATATCTGGAAGGTGAAAGTGAGGCCGAGATCGGGGACCGTGCTGCCAGTGAGCATAAAGCCGTTGCCTTCGGCGCGGTACTTTTCCCGCGATCGATCAAATTCCTTCCAATAGATTCCCAGCATAGATGCGATTTCCACAATGTGGCATATTGTGGTGGTAGCATACGGCTTCTTGACGCCGGCAGGCATGTTGTCCCAGCTTCGAGGCTTGGGTTGAAGGGCAACAACCAAGGTGTGATCTTTGAAGTCCGCTACGGGATGGGGGTGAGAATGGTGGTGATGCTCTGTGACCCATTTCAAGTTTGCCCGTTCCATGGACTGAATTTCTTCCAACAGGTTGAGCCAGGTGGCCTTTTCGTTATCGGCCGTATGGATACGGTTGTGTTGGAGGGCGTCGCGCTGTTGTTCGTCCTGCTCCTCTTGGGTCAAGAGCCGGGCCTTCTTCATGCTGTCCGGGGTGCCGTCGAGGAAAGCGATGGGGACCTTGAGACCCAATTCAGGCTTATCCATAGGGCCGCGGTCATTAGTTCGCGGGCAAACGAATATGACGGGAGTCTCAAACTGGACCTCGAAACGGAGCTCTTTGCGCTGGAACTTTCGGTGTACCGTATCATACCAGCCGCCCTTGAGACTTTTGCGGCAGTTGGCATAGCCCGTGGCAGATGCAAGGTACTGCTGGACGACCTGTAGGAATGTTCCTATTAATGCCACGAGCGAGATGACGAGGGCGGCCGTCTCGACTTTGTCATCGCTGCTGCCCATGTTGACGATCTATGGTAGGGGATAATCCCCTGACACAGGACAACGGAAAGAGGCCGTTATGGACGAGACGAGGTGGGAAAGGGCATGGGTGTATAATTGACTGTCGTTTGGGTTTCTCAAGCGTTGTGGTAGCAGTGGCCCGTGTCTGGGTATGACTGTACCCGTGATGGTGATGGTGGTGTCGTGGTCGTTGTTGGTGTCGTTAATTCGTATGACTGTTCGACGGAAGAGGATGGGACTCTATCTATGTAAATGCATAACCTGGAGCAAGAAAAAGAGGTGATGAGTGTTCGATTCGTATGTAGCAGACAGATGAGGTTTACGAGGAGAGAGGCGCAGCAACATCAGTTCTGACGACGACGACGACGACGACGACGACGACGACGTATGTACATACCTTGACCTCGAATGCTACCTCCATCCGAGGAGGCTCTGCCGCCGCCACCGTGTGTGCGACAGTAGGTAAATAAACCATTTTGGTTGCGACATGCTGCGAGAAGTCTGGAGGTGGTGATGTTGAGCGGATTTGCTAGGGTAGGACGGGGCGATTGGGGGGTGGTCGGGGTGGTCGAGCCAGGGTCCATGTTGTGTGTGTGTACCCAACGAGGGTCGAGAAAAGGACGGACAAGGCCACCAATGGTGGTGATGGAAAGTCTAGGGTTTGTTGGGAGAGGTTGCACCCGAACTGGACTCGATGGAGATCAGATGGCGGAGGGACTGCGCTAACGATGCGCCAGGCCTGGATTTGGGGTACCTGAGTGGGCACCCACCCGCCTGCAGCACGAGTCAGTCATCGCAGGACGACCTGAGGACGGGAGGTACAGTAAGCAGGCAGACAGCTGCCTGTTAGGTATCGTCAGTTCTTTCCATCTTGGGAAATGATTTCCTTTTCGGCCGCCAAGTCTCATCTTCGCCGGAAGGTTCTGGGGCTCCTTTGGCCTGTTTCATCGTGGGCGACCTCCGCAAAACTCATCCCCGACTGTCCTTTCAGCAGTCAGCGCAGCACCTTGGACCCGCATCGCCACAATCATATGCAAGTCCAAGGTGGTTTTCAACCTAGACCACTCTGATCTTGACCAACCTAGTTAAGCACGTTGAGTTGGCCTTTCTCCTCTTCCTCAAGTGTTGCTGCGCCTTGTTGCCTGCGTGGCCAAAGAGGGGGTTACACTCACAAAACCAGTGATTTGTTTACGTTTGACCAAACTGGAATTACCCCTCTCGCGAAGCAGCCACCTATACTTGGGAGCCAACGATAACGGACGGACATCTGAAGAAACCCAGCCATGTCGGGCCTCTCCAATGCAAGTCAAAGGAGCCCCGCCGTCTCCACCGCCAATCCGGGGCGGACCGGGGCGAAACAAAGAGCGGACCGGGGCGGAAGGGGGCCGTCCCTTCACTGTTTGCGCGAGCACTAGCATTGTGTAGCATGGAGATCCATGTTCATGGTGTTGTGGTCACGAGTATGTATTGACCGAGTTGGCCAACAAACGGCCTTTTATAAGTGTCGGGTGGACAATGGGATGTTGAGATCAAGGCAAAGGTAAAGGCGAAATGACATTCAGCAAAAGACCTCGATGTTCACTGTTGATGGATTGCGTGACGGAGCAAAGCGCACTAGTCTAATAGTTCAACGCGACTGGGCTTTGTGCAGCTATTCTGTTAGGTCTGATACACTGGCAATTACTGACACGGGGCACCTACCTAGGTAGTAGTGTACCTTGGCTTCCCCTCCTAGCGGCAGGCAACGGCGTCCAACCCGCGGGGCATTGAGGTTCTCAATCACCATCGTGACGTCACTAAATAGTACCTAGCTTGGGGAAAGGGCTTCTTTCCTAGCTACCTAGGTAAACATACACAGTTGACACTGAACACCTCTACCGAACTGGTCCGAAACACAAACTACAACTGACCTCCATCGACAGCAGTCACCAAACCCACAATGTCAGACACCAACACCACCTCCACCAAATACAGCGACACACGAGACGTGCCCACCCCTTCTCTCGCCTGCCACGACCCTTCCAACCCCTCCATCCCCGGCTCCCCCAAAACCACCCTCTCCTCCGCGCTCGAAACCGGCGCCTCCCTCTCTCAAGACTTCAGCCCCGTCAAGTCCATCTGCGCCCACCTCAACGCCTTCCACGTCTACGCCTCGGACCCCACCCGCTTCGTCGAAGCCAACCACTACTGCGCCCACCTCACCGAGGACGTGCGACAATGTATTCTCTACGATTCACCCAACCCGGGCGCCCGCATCCTGGGCATCGAGTACATGATCACCCCCAAGCTGTACGAGACGCTTCCCCAGGAAGAGAAAAGGTACTGGCATACCCACGTGTTTGAAGTCAAGAGCGGCATGTTAATCATGCCCAAGCCTACGGGGCTGATGCCGCAGGCGGCGTGGGAGAAGGCGGAGAAGGCGGAGATGGAAAAGGTGGTTACGCTCTATGGCAAGATCTACCACTTGTGGCAGGTGGATAGGGGCGATAAGTTGCCCTTGGGGGAGCCGCAGTTGATGACGAGCTTTACCGACGAGAGCCAGTTTCCAGTGCCCATGGAGAAGGTGCTGGATGAGAGAGACCAACGATTCCCGGGGGCGGATTGGAGGGCCAAGAGAGAGAGTAGGAAGGATATTGAGGTGCCCGAGATGCATCCTGGTGAGTTTTCTGTCCTGTCCCTCGTTTACTTCTTCTTCTCTAGGAGGTACGCTAACTTACATGCGACCACAGATGCGGATTGGACGTGGACGAAGGACAAGCAGAAACAATAAAACGAGAAACAGAATCTCTACCGTACCTAGATTGTAGTAACATTATGCATCGAACCTTGCGAAACAAAAGTCCCGCGACGCCGTAAATACTATCGATCCACAAGTAAGCGAGAACAAGATCACGAAACCCCTTTTCATAATGCCGTCAACGCCTTGGCCATCTCTTCAATCACCAACCGAGGTCCATCCGGCCCGAGCTTATCCTTCGACCCAAAGACGCCAATCGTAACCGTGTCGCCCTCGATGGCAACCTCCACATCGATTGCGTCCTGTATCGCTTTGTTAGCATATGTCGTCGTCCCAACCAAATACGACATGGTCAA
Source organism: Neurospora discreta FGSC 8579 (assembly GCA_009805215.1). NCBI lineage: Eukaryota > Fungi > Ascomycota > Sordariomycetes > Sordariales > Sordariaceae > Neurospora > Neurospora discreta. The sequence continues at coordinate 173,923 of RANX01000052.1, read as the reverse complement.
ACCTACAGGATACGCATTCCTAACCGCATTGTTCTCGAGCTCCTTAGGCACGGAGAACTCCTGCTGGTTGTTTGGCTCTCTCATCGTCTTCACTTCCTCTTCGCTCACCAGCTCCATCCTCACAGCCTTGTCTTGTTCCCCTTTGCGTACCTCGGTGCTGTTGGAGTCCAAAGAAGACACGGGCACACTCAAAAAGTTGACGAACCCATCCACCGCCACTCCAGTCCACTCCTTGATCTCCCAGAGCCCCACACCAATATTCTCTGCATCAGAGATCTTGTACAGATCCTCTTGGATTCGCTTGGCCATGTCTAGCAGGCTTTCTTGGACTTTCACGCGTAACGGCACGATGCAGAGAGTTGGGTATGGAATTTCGGACAAGTCGGAAGAGCGGTTGGCGAGGTAAACCCCAAAGACCACGTCTCTGTCTTTTGCCTGAGCGGTTTCCGAAACGAAGCGCGCGTAAGCAGCGAAGAAAAGGGCTTGGATTGAGACCCCTGCCGCGGCGCATAGCTTCTTGATCCTAAAGATGTCCGCAATAGCATTGCGCTGGACTAGAGAGACGCGCCGCGAGGGTTGGAGTTGAGGCTCTGGACCTGGGGCTGGTTGCCATACAACCCCTGACAGGAGACGAGAGAGTCCGTCTACCCATGGTCGGAGGAAGTCTGGTAGCCAGGTGGACTGCGATGACGGTGCTTCTTCTGCCTGCTCTAGGGCTAATGCTGCTGTGGCAGACTGTGATCCTGTCGTTGAATTTGGCGCCACAAGGTCCAGGTTCAGGTCAACAGGTGTCGACTTCGCGCTAGCGAGGTATTCCGTCCAGAACTGCTTCGCTCGCGCGCTCTGCTGTGTCTGCTGTCTGGTATACTCCTTCCAGACCTCAAGGAACTTGGAAGCATCCAACTCTCCAGTGATGCTGGCGCCGGCGCACAAGGCGGCGAACCGGTTAACCATGATTGGCAAGCTTAACGCATCGTACAAAGCATGATGGATCTCGAAGCTCAACATCCAATCCCCGTTGTCAGCTTGTTGGCCACTCATGGAGCAAAACGGCTGGACTAATACACTTTGAACCTTTGTTAACCGACTTGACCACTGTCTTGGATCGATATCCCTGGCTGGGTTGTCAACCAGTGCATCAGGCTTGAGAACGATCTGCACTACTGGCTTTTCAGGCTGGTCATTTGCCAAGAAGATGGTGCGCAGAATGGGAAACTCAGCAACTACAGACTTCCAAGCATCCGAGAGAGAGGACTTGCTGACGCTGCCGGTAAGTCGATATGTGAATGTCGCGTGGAAAACATCGCCTTGGGTGTTTCGCCAGACGGAGAGCATATGGACTTGCATGGCCGTGGCAGGGAGGACGGCCTCGATGTTGTCGATTATCGGCCTAACAGAGGAGGTGATCATGTCGGCTTGGGAGAGTAGGGTGGTGATGTGGTTTTTGTCGATGGTCTGGGGAGGGAGGGAGGCCTCGTCGAAAGTGTTGTTACCCTTGCTAACATCATTTGGAGCCAGGGCTTCGGTTGACCTCGCTGCAGACTGCTCTTTGGCCTCAGTAGCAGCCTGAGCCATGGCAGAGACACTCTTTGCCTTCAACAGCTGGCGAAGAGGGATCGATACACCCTGTTTTCGTAGGAGAGAAACAACCTTGATGGCGGAGATGGAGTCCAGACCCAGGTGATAGATGTTGTTTCCCTTTTGGACCGTAGATACTTCCAGGCCAGCAACTTTTGCCAGGACAGACCTAAGCTTCACCTCCGTCTCCGACCACTCTCCACCCACAACATCTGCATCCTCCACCAAATCCTTGCCATCAACGAGGACTCTAGTATTTTCATCAGTCGCCGGAGTGAATCCGTCCAATCCACAAACACTCATCTTGCCTCCTTCAAACTCCAGCACACTCTTCTCCCCGCTCTCAACCAGATACCTCAACACCTTATCCAATCTCTCCAGCAACTCCTCCGCCCCCTTCTCGCCATCCACATATCGCGAATCGCACGCCGTTCTCCAAACCAGTTTCTCCCCTCCATCTGCACCAGAAACCACCTCCATCTCCACACAAACGGGATACTCAACCGCTGAACTTGCACCGACAGACTTCACCAGCACTTCACCACCTGCCCCTGTGATACCGCCGGGTACCCCTCTCTGGAGGATGAACAACGTGTTGAAAGATTGTCCACCACCTTTCAACAACCGCTGCATCTTCCTCAACGGAAAATGCTCCCTCCCACCGAAATCGTTCGAAACATCTTGCATGTATCGCAACCAACTTCCCACATCTCCATGCAGCACGCTTCTGACTGCAACCGTGTTCATGGTGGGGAACATGAGCTGTTCAGCTTCCTCTGAACCTGCGCGGCCGGAGAGGACTACGCCGAACATGACATCTAGGCTTCGGGTAACGGTGGCGAGCACGGCGGCATGGCAGGCTTGACCTAGTGTTTGCAGGGTTATGGCGTGCTGCTTGACGAAGGACTTAATCTTGTAGAAATCAAGTTGCGAGGTAGTTTCCTGCTGGTAGATGACCGAAGACTGCTCGCGAGAAAGTTGGGGGTAAAACGTCGGTTTCGCGCCAGCCAGGTATCCAGACCAAAAAGCTGTTGATCGGTCATCGCCCGAGCGGATAATTTCCTCCAGGTATGCTTCGTACGATGGGCGAGGGGTGTACCGGCCCTCGTAAGCGGCTTGAACATCTTGGTGAAGGAGGGAGAGAGACCACCCGTCGTAGAGGGCGTGAGCTATCGAGAGAACTACAAATCTCCTGTCACCCAGTGTCGCGAATACCAGCTGCAGAAGGCCGGCATCGCCGCCAGCTTTTCGCGCCCGGGCGGTAGCATACTCGGTGATCTTGGATAGGTCTTCCTCGCTTTCGATTCTTGACTCTTTGATGGTTTCTTCAGGGACTTGTTGGTGGACAATCTGGAGGTGCGCAAAATCTAACGTGGGATCATCCACCATTGAGAAAGACGTCCGCAAGATTGGGGAGTTGGCGATTACGGTCTGCCACGCAGTCTTGAGTTTACCCAGGTCGACATGCGGTTCAATCTCCATGATGTCGTGGTTGAAGTACAGCTGGAAGTCCGAATGAACCATCTCGGCGACCATGCCGTCTTGAAGGGGAGTGGCGGGCAAGATTGTTTCCACATCTCCCTCTTGTTGTTCGCGGATCTTGTCGACCCATTTGTCCCATGGACTAGAGGTGACCTTCCCTAGTAATTGATCGTCCCTTGCTTGCATGTTGTTCGTGAGCTTTGGTTCCTCCAAGTAAGGAAGCAGTCCCTCAATCGTCTGCCCTTTCATCAATTCGCTGGGCTTGACACTAATACCTAACTGCCTCAACCGTGCAGAGAGTTTGATAGTGTCGATACTGTCCAGACCAAGCTCCAGGATTGAGGTTGTCGCGGTGACTGTGTCAGCAGCGACCTCCGCCAGGGTAGCAATCTGTTCGCGAACCGTTCTGGTGGCTTCAGTCCAGACAAACCCGGAACCTTCCCTCCTTTCATTGACATCCTCCACCTTGTTGGCCTCTTGTCCAGGTTTTTGCTGCCCCGTGGCGAACTTGATCCCATCCCCACCCACAATCACCCCCTCTGGATCCTTCCCTATCTCCCTCATAATCCCCACCAAACCCTCCATCAACCCCTCCACCATATCCACACCAACTACCGCCTCCTGTGCAACAATCAACAATTTCACCTCCCCATCACTTGTCAGAGTTGCCTCAAGCGCCAGCGGATAATCAGCCTGCGCGTCGACGTCCTCGTCTATAATTGTCCATAGCTCTTTCTCCTTGTTCCCACCTTCCACGTCCGCTTCCTGGGCTCTCGAAGTCTGCTCCTGCTGAAACGAAAACAACACCTCAAACAGCCCCTTCCCAGCCTTTCCCCACCACTTTTGAATCTCCCTAAGTGGCACGTGCTGCCATTGCACCACCTTCGAGTTCCAGTCATGGCAACTCCTCACCAGCTCCTTAAACGTCTTATTGCCAACCGAAGCATGGAACGGCAATGTGTTCAAAAGCGGGCCAACGACGCGCTCCGCACCCTCAAGCTCGATAGCCCGTCCTGAAACAACCACTCCGATTGTTGGGTTTCTGACTCCGAACTGTTTCACCAAGGAGGTGACCCAAGCGGCTTGCAGGAGGGAGTGATTGGTTACTCCCAGAGTCTTGCTCAAGCTCTGGAGAGTAAAAGGGATGGTTCTGTGGAAACTGAGGGCTTTTGTGCTGGCGCCTTCGACGCCGGCGAAGGTCGGCTCGGGACTGGTGTTGTTGTTCAGGTGTGAAAGCCAGAAAGGCTTGGAGTGAGAGAAGGGTTGAAGTGGGCCGCGGTAGAGGGCTTCGAGGAAAGATGGGTTCTTCTCACCGTGATCGGCCTCGCCACGATATGCAGCGGCCACCTGCTGGAGGATCAAGTCCAAGCTGTTGGCATCGTAAATGCCGTGAAAGATGTGCAACGCCAAGAGCCGCTCCTTCTGGCGATCGGACTTCAGGATACTGAAAAGCTGGAGTTCCATGGTTCGTTCAATGACCCCTCCGGCATTCTCCCGTAGCCACTCCCTTCTCGTCTCCTTCACCGTCTGTTCTACCTCAGCCTCTTCCTCAACCCTCAATCGCTTCCAAGTCAGCCGTGAATCCTTTGCTCCAGGCTTCACAGCGACCTGAACAGAGCCCTCAGTGGTCTGCACGAACTTGGTCCTCAGAATGGAGTACTCCTCCATCACCTCATCCCATGCACTCTTCAACCTCTCGACATCCACTCCGTCCGCAACTTCACATAAAAAGGTGTTATAGTACTTCTCCCTTCGGGCAATCATACCAGCCTGCAACCCGCTACACGGCGCCACATACTCCACCTCCTCCCTCTTTACCCCCAGTTCTTTACAAATATTTGCCATGTGCCGATGCTGGCACGCTTGAACGAGTTGCTTCGCTGCAGCAATTTGAGCGATACTGGACTGCGCCTTGCCCAAGTCCAAGGCTTGTGACAAGTCAGCAATGAGCGGGTGGCTGAGGATTAGTGACGGAGAGGCTTGAGGAAAACCGAATCGCTTGAGCGCCCGGCTGAAGCGGAGGGCAGAGATGGAGTCGAGACCCAACTCGAAGATGGAGGTAGAGGGGGTAAGAACGTCAAGAGAAATAGAGAGCATCTCGGCGAGGACGGCGGCGAGTTTTTGACCAGTAGGGGTCAAGCTGCCGGGGGTGATGGAGGCAGAAGGGGAGAGGCTGACCAGTTCTTCCTGCGTCAATGAGGAGAAGAGACGCTTCAACTCCTTGATTTCCGCCTTATTGTTCGCTGACAGTGGGATGTACGGCAGACGGACGACGTAGGTTGGGACCATGTATCCGGGGAGCTTTGCGCGACAAGCTTGACGGACTTTGTGAACCAGTTCAGCCGTGCCGTTTCTGTCTTTGATCACCTCCAATTTCCGCTGCTCCACTCCCCTCGTTCTGATGGCTGTCGTTACGAAAGTAACAAGGAAGTCTTTACCGGCCTTTTCGTTGCGTATCACCACCGTCGCCACATCCTGCACCTCCTCCACTCCTACTTTGATCGAATGATTGATCTCCCCAATTTCCAACCTCTGCCCTCTGAGCTTAACCTGATCATCCGCTCTCCCCAAGAAGTCAAAGCAACCATCATGCAAGATTCTGACGAGGTCTCCAGTGCGGTACACCTTTTCCTCTTGATTAAGTACCCGCAAAGTAGGGAACCTCTCCTGGGTCAAATCTTCCCTCCCCAAATAACCTTTGCCAACCAGCTTTCCAGAGACGCACAGCTCGCCAACAGCACCGCGCAGGACAGGCTTATCCGTCCCCGGCTTCAGCACAAACGAACCGACATTCACAAACTGCCGCCCAATATTGCTCGCCCTCCCGTTCCTGGGAACTCTTGGGTATACTGTCACACCAATCGTGGCCTCTGTCGGACCGTAGAAGTTATAAATGACGGCCTTATCACCCCACGCATCCAGAATCTCTTGCTTCAGGCTCTCGCCTCCTGTTATGAACACGCCGCGACAAAGTGACGGGACATCGTCGGGGTGTAGCAACCTTGCCAATGAAGGAGTGAGGTCGATGTGCGTGATTTCCAGTCGGGAGATAGCCCCCGCGAGATCTTCGAGAATGAGGTCCTTAGGCGCACCGACAAGGGTAATACCTACGGACCAGGACCAGTACTGTTCAAGGACGGAAACATCGAAGTGCAGGGAGGCGAACTGGAGCCAGCGGGATGTGTCTTCCCAGTGACCAGTGAAGATGTGTTGGAAGGCGAGCATGCATTGAACTGTGTTGTCGTGTGTGATCTCGCAACCTTTAGGGGTGCCCGTTGTGCCAGAAGTGTAGAGACAGTAGGCAGCATCAGAAGGAAGTAGCTCCCGATCCCATAACGGCGGGTCAGCCGATATGGTCTCCAAAGCCTCGAGATCCACACCCAAGACCGGTACCTCGACAGCGAAGTCCATCTGTGTGGACTTTTCAGTCGTGGTCAACAACGCGGTAGCCCCAGAATCCTTGACAATGAACTCCTTCCTTGCTTCGGGCGCTCCAGGATCCAGTGCCACGAACGAGCATCCCGCCTTCAAGACGCCCAAGATAGCAAAGAACGCCTCAGGACATTTCTCAAAGTAGACGGCCACGATATCTCCGACCTTGACATGTCTTGAAAGCAGGTTTGCTACCCGGTTTCCGTTGGCATTTAGCTCACTGTAACTCCACTGCCTCCCTATCGGCTGGCCATGAGAGTCAAACCCATCAGCAAAGAACAGGGCCGTCTTCTCTGGAGTCTTGAGAGCTTGGACCTCGACAAACTGATGGAGGAACTGAATTTCGTCCCGGACTGGCAAAATGGCTTGCTCTGGTGGAACGATGGCGAATAGCTCCGGACGTCGCTCTAACAGTCCATCCTCGTCAGCAGCTGGGTGAAGAGCGAGATACTCCACCATTGCCTGAAATTGCCTCAAGACAAGCTGGGCTTGCGCACGAGGGAGAACATCGTCGAAGAAAGTAACGGCATACTTCACCTCGCCGTTGGGTTGAGGTTCGACTTCGATAGAAACGGGGTAATCGATCGTCGCAGCGTCTTCAACAAGGCTCCACACCGCTTGCTTTTCAGTCTTGGTGTTAGATGGAGTCTTTTGATAAACAACCAGCGTATCAAACAACCTCGTATCTGGCCTTCCAAGCCATTGCTGAATCCTGGCCAACGGCTGATGCTGTTGCTTGTACAGCTCGGCATTGTACTTCATCATCCCCTGCAGCAGTTCCTCATTGCTCGCCGAATTAGCAGCGATGACCGGCAAGGTAGTGATACACGGGAAGATCGCGTCTCTCGTTGCTTCCGTGTTTCTGCCGGAGAGAACCACGCCAAACGTCACCGACGGTTCACCCAAGTATGCCGACAGCACCCGGACCCATGAAGCCTGAATGAGGACTTGCAAGCTATACCCTGACTCGGCCGCAGCTTTCTCCAGTTCAGGTAGGGACAGGCCACCCTGTAGCGTTTCCACCTGGATCTTTCTGGCTGGCTCCTTTAAAGGCGTCATCACTGGGAAGCTGTTGATGACTGTTTTCTCCGCGTGTCCATTCCAGAACTTTTCGGCCGTCTGCCGGGAAGTCTCGATCTGTACGAGGATATCCGCCACAGCAGTTTCGGTATCAGTAGACATCAGCGGGATAAGGTCGTCGCCAGAGACAACCTGGGCGAGTTCCGCCATGAGGACTTGCAGAGAATGCGCGTCGTAAAGAACGTGATGCATGCCGACGTGCATCGTCAACCCATTATCACCCTCAACCAAAGAAACGCCCCACGGCACGGACTGCTTTCCGCTCAGGATACCGCCAGCGAGATCACTCCGCCACTTCTCAACCTCAAAAGGCTGTCCCTTGACCACAAGCACCGGCTTCTTGACAGCGTCAGGCTGGTATTGGACCATAGCAAAAGCGTAGTCGTTGTGCTCAACGGCCATAACGCCGGTGCGGAGGATGAGTTGAGCCTGGAAAAGCATCTCCCATGCCTTCTCTAGGTCTTCCAGCCCAACACGCTTTGAGGCATCAATCCGGTACTCCAGAAAGTTGAGGTAATCCCTCCCTCCAATTTGAGCGGACTGCACGAACTGCATCCACATTCCACTTTGCAACGGGGTACAGGGCAAAACCTTTTCCACATCGTCGAGCCGAATGCCCTGGGACACAAGCTGTGGTTCAAGCTGTGACTGGACCTCTTCAGCGAATTTTGCCATGTCATTCGTGATAGTCTTCGAAACGATTACAGCGGCTTGACTGTTACCCTTCTGGCTCTCAAGGAACGCAGCTAGTAAAGCGCAGCTAGGATGTGCAATGATATCGCTGGCATTGACCTTCATCCCTTCAGAAACCAGCTCCTTTCGCAGCATCGAAGCAATTTGCACGGCGGAGATGCTGTCTAAACCGAGCTGGTAGATGGTTGTCTGTCTCTCAATACGACGGTCCTTGTTAGTAGTGAGTGAGGTAAGGACATTGCAAATTCGGGACTCAAGATCGGACCACTCTTCTTTCTGCGCGTCGTTTACTTGGAAAGGAAGCGCCGATGAGGTTGATGCGTCAGCATCCTTGAAAGGCATCTGTGTGAGCTTCTCTTTCAGGCTCGCGAGAAGGGTATCGAACCGCCAGATATGCGATTCAGGATACTTCAAGAAGTTATCGAGGGTGCTAAAAAGGAGATCAAGAATCAGATCGGCGAAGTCCTTGGAGAAGTGTCCACTGTATCAATGAGTGTCAGCACGCCTTTTCCACTGGTTGGAAAACGGATGTTGGGACAGCTTACCCCTCCAAATGCAGATTCACCAACAGCTCATCCTTCTCCGCTTCAGGGACGAACTCAACCACGATCGGGACCTGAGGTAGTAGCTGTCAGCGCAAATCCTACCAGCTATCATCCCTTTATCACCATCACCGATAAGTCAATCAGCAAAAGGCAACTCACATCCATACCGCCCTCATCCTTCACTACCTTCCAGAGGCTGTTCTTCTTCTGCCCATATCCTCCACCGTGTTGCAGCAACAAAAGTGTATCAAAAAGTCTCCCTTGTCCTTGGACAAGCCCCTGCAACTTCCTCAAAGACGCAAACCCAGGCCCCTCTAGAACTCTAGTCCCCAGCTGCCCAAATGCTTTGACCAAGTCAAGATTCCTGCGTCCCTCGAGGTCGTCCAACCTCATCCTTACTGGAACCGTATTGAAGCAAGGCGCCACGAGCTCATGGATCCCCTCGATTGGCAGGGTACGGCCGCTAAGCACGTTACCGAAGCATACATCTTCTGTTCTCAGTAGCACCGACAATACGGTGGCCCACGAGGCTTGGACAATGGAGAGAAGTGTGACGCTTGAGCGCTTGGCCTTGCTAAGGATCTGACTGAGTGAAATCGGGAAGGGTTTTTTCAGTAGTACCGGCGCTGGCAAGTCCGCTATACTGGAAGGGGCGAAGTGGAATGATTTGGTTACCAGACGGGAATGCAGTCCAGCAAGCTGCTCCCTCCAGAACATCTCCGTTTCCGGTGACCGCGCAAACGCCAGACTCTCGCGGAGGAAAGGCTCGTATTTTGGTGCTGGAGGGAGCTCCTGGCCGGCAAGAAGCTGTTCCACTTCGTAAAGCAAGCGCTGGATAGCCACTCCGTCGTACAGAGCATGATGGCAGATGAATGACAGAAACTTTCCATCTCCACTATTGATTATCGCAAGTGAAATGGGCGGTTCGAAAGAATTGACCGGCTCGGAGAGGGTCGAGACATGTTTCTCGATGACTAGATCCATGTCATCGACTGAAGAAACATCAAACTCCAACCATGGTATTTCCCAGCTCGCAGCTTCCAATACAATTTCGACCATCGGCCACTCCGAATCCTCAGTGGACACGAAGGCCGCCCTGAGAACCCCGTGCCTCCGGCAAGCGTCGGCCCACGCCCGTCTTAAGCTTTCCACATCGCAAGTAGCTCCGAGCTTCAGCAGCATCTTGTTCACGTACGCCCGGCGCCCACGCCCAGCAGAAGCAGCAAGCATGCCCTCCTGCAGTGGTGTACAGGGCAACACCTTTTCTACATTCTTTCCCTTCTCCCTAAACTGCTCCACAATAGTCCGGGAAAGCTGTTCTGGGACCAGCGGCTCCAGGCTTTTCTCCTTGCCTGTTTCCGCTTCCGCTCCCGTTACCGTGACCGCTGCCGAGGGCCCGCAAGAGGGAAGCTCGGACAACGCCAACGCGATTCTCGCGACGGTAGCACTTCGGAGAATTGCTGAGATTGTGAGGCGCTTGCCGCCGAAATGAGATGCAAACTGCTTGGAGAGTTCGATGGCAGAAATGGAATCCAATCCGAAAGCCGTGAGGGGCGTCCATTTTTGAACGCTGCCTCTGTCAACCGCAAAGATGCGGCAAACAATTTCTGCCACTTTGCCCTCGTTTTCTGACCACTCCCCGCTGTCATCATTGCTGTCCCTGGAGCCAATGAAAGGGCTAGCGGAGGCGAGGTACTCCTGGGTGAGGGAGGTGAAGCTCTCTTCGAGGAGGCGGCGGTCGAGCTTACCAGATGCTGTGACGGGGAGCTTGGAAAGAGGAATAATGAACGAAGGGACCATGTAGCTTGGTACTCGTGCCTGAACGAATTGGAAAATTGTGCGGACTTCACTTTGAAGGACGTCGTCGAGCTCCAGGATCTGGAACGTGGTTTTGCGGCCATGGATACCAGGGACGAAGAAGCTGACGATTTGCCCTTGCCCCGCGCCAGTAGAAGGCCCTGCTTTCTTCGACTTGAGGAACAGTGTCGCGCACTCGATCCCGTCGCGCTCCTTCTCCCCGTCCTCTTTCACGGCCGTCTTTCCTTCCAAGCTATCCGCTTGATCCACCAATCCACCACCCAACCTATCGCCAGCACTTGCCTGAGCCGCCGCCTGCACCACCGCATTAATCTCCCCCAGCTCAGCCCTCTGACCTCTCACTTTCACCTGTTCATCCGCTCTTCCCCAAATCATTAAACTACCATCGGCCAGCATCCTGCCCAGATCGCCCGACCTGTATACCCTCCCCCACTCTTCATCCACCACGAACTTCCTACTTGTCAGGTCTTCCTGCCCGAGATACCCCTTGACGACTTGATCTCCACCGAAACAGAGCTCACCGAAACCTCCGACCGGGACCAACTCGAGCTTATCAGATTTGGTGTCAGGGTACACCACAAATGCGCTGGTGTTGGGAAAGGTGAAACCCAAATGTCGAATTCTGTGACGAGGAGGGATAGTCATCTTCTTAGCGGAACAGATGTTGGTGGTCTCGGATGGGCCATACCCCTGCCATAGCTGTTTGTGCCATTTACTTGCCACCGCAGATGTCATCGGTTCTCCTGCCGTCACCAAAAACTCCACATTTGGGGCGTTTTCGGGGGAAACGAGCGAGGCGACGGTAGGCGTCATGGAAAGATGGGTGATTTCAAGTGAACAGATGGACCGTTCGAGGTCGGCGAAGAGGATGTCGTTGGTGCCGGAGCAGAGGGTTATGGATTGGGTCCAGGCGAAGAAGATTTCAAAGACCGAGACGTCAAAGGCCTGGGAGCAGGACTGAAGGAGGCGGGATTTTCCGGGTATAGATGGGTATATGCGCGATAGGACGTCAAGATTGCTGACGATGTTGAGTTGGGTGACACAGACCCCTTTAGGTATCCCAGTAGAGCCGGAGGTGTAGATGGTGTAGGCGATGCGGGAAGGATCGGCTGGGACATTGAGGTTTCCATCGGAGAGGCCGCCTAGTTCCGCAGTCTCAAGGTTGATGAACTTGACCTCTTCGACCTCCTCAAGCTTTGTCGTGGAGTCAGAATCGGCCAGACAGTGCCGAAGACCAGCCTGCCCAAAAACTGCCTTTACCCTTTCAACCGGCGTGGTAGGCAGCAAAGGCAGATACGCACACCCAGCCTTGAGAATCGCCAGTATTCCCACATAAAGAAGCACCGATTTCTCCATGACAATGGCCACGATATCTCCCTTCTCCACTCCTTTGCTTTTCAAAAGCCAGGCAATTTTGTTGGCCGTTGCATTCAACTCCCGGTAGCTCACACTCTTCGCTACTACAGTGCCATCTTCCGCAATCCTCTCCGCAAAGCAAAGTCCCACCTGATCCGGGTTCCTCTCGACAACTGCCTCAACAGCCTTGGCCAAATCTGGCACGCCTTCAAGCGTCTCGGGGTGTTCGTTATAAACCGACAACAGTTTCCTGGGAAATACTTTGTTAAGAGAAGATACTTCCGTATCCAAGCTATTGAGCATAGCTTCAACAAGGACACCCAATTGTTCCCCTATGACGGCGATTTGAGCCCCGGAAAATGCATCAGTGTGATATGTGAACGCCAGCTCGTACGCATCCTGTTGGGGCTCGACTTCAACGAGAAGTTTCGTCTCGAGCCAGTCCCGCCCTTGTTCCATCTCCACGACTTTCTTTTTTCTGCTTGTGTCCACCTTTCTAGTCAGATTTTCGAGTGTCTCCTGATAAACAAAAAGCACCTCGAACGGACTCTGTCCAGGCTGAATCCCTGCAACCCTCTTGATCTCAATCAGTGGCGACACGCTATGTCTCATCACCTCCCTCACCACCGCCTGAACACTTCCCAGAAGATCCCTCACCGTCCTTACACTCGCCAGATCCGTCCTCAGCGGCACCGTAGAAATGCACGGTCCGACGATCTTCTCAATGCCCGACACAGGAATCGTTCGCCCCGAGGTTACCGTGCCGATGACCACGTCCTGACTTCCGACGTAAACGCTCCATAGCCAAGCTAAAGCAGCCTGGAAGAGGACTGGCGGAGTACAGTTCAGTTCGCGAAGTACGGACTTGACGTGCTTGGGAGAAAGAGAGGGAAGATGGACGGGGTGGGATTGAACAGTGGAAGAAGGAGGAATGTCGGGTCGTAGTTCCGGCATTGAGGGAGGTTGGAAATCAGCGAGGTGTTGAGCCCAGAACTCGCGGGCTAAGTTGCAAGAGCGGCGGTAAGATGCGGAATTGTAGTAGGCTGTGACGGCGCCGAATTGGGGACGTGATTCGGGCGTGGAATCGTTGATGAAAGAGTGAAGGTCGGAGAGGAGGAGATCGGTTGACCAGCCGTCGTAGATGGCATGATGGATCTGAAGGACGGCCGTGATAGGTGATGTGGCTGAGGGAGGGGAGAGGATAACGCGGAAGGGGCGCAGGAAGTCGTCATCGCCGAAGAAGGAGAATTCCTCGGAAATGGTGTCGACCGCCGAAATCAGGTAGTCGTCGAGGGACTTAAAGATGACCTGTAGGAATTGACCGCCATGGTGAACGAACCCAGTCCTTAGCGCCTCGTTTGACTGTGCAAGCTGGAGAAACCACGACCGTACATTCATCTCCGTGCACCCCTTCGGGAAATTAAGCCTCAACCAGTTGCAGTACGCCCTCGGGTTGGCAGTGGTTTCAGACAGCATCGCAGTTTGAAGCGGCGTACAAGACAACACAGCTTCAATATCCTCCAGCCGTCCCTTCAGAACGTCGCTGCTGGCGACAATTTCAGCCGGCTGATACGTCTCCATGTTCGGTTCCTGGCTCTCATCATCATTGGTACCCTCCGCCTCGAGACCCCTGATCACTTCCCTTAAAGCTCTGATTGTCCTAGCTCCCAGGATTTCGTTAGCTCCAATTCTCACCCCCATCGTCTCCCTCAATGTACTCGCCATCTTAATGGCACTTAACGAATCCATGCCCGCATGCATCAAACTCTGGGTTGGGTGAACGACAACTCCCAAGATATCTCGCACCAGCACAGAGATCTGCCTCTCCTTTTCATCCTTAAGCTCTTCATCTTTCGGCTGCCCGCTAGCCTGCATGGCTTCATAGTCCGCAACCAGTCCCTTTCTGTCCACTTTTCCAGACGCTAAGCGAGGGAATTCTGTCACGATGATAATGTCACCGGGGACCATGAATCCAGGTAACCAAGCTTTGCAACAGTCTTCAATCTTGGTAGCCATGGAATCGACTGAATCGACAGCGCAAAAGAGCACGAGAATCCCTTTGATTACCGCTGCAAAAGCGGAGTGACATCCCGCAGTACGCAAAGCGGCATGTTCGATCTCTCCCAGTTCGATGCGTTGGCCGCGGAGTTTCACTTGCCCATCGCCAATTCTGCCCATACATTGCATTGTGCCGTCGGGGAGCATGCGCGCCTTGTCCTTTGTGCGGTAGAGCAGGCCGTAGACGGGGTGAGACACGAAAGCTTCAGCAGTGACTTCTGGGCGGTTTAGGTAGTAGGGAGCTAGCTGATGACCGCCGATGGCGAGTTCACCAATTTCGCCGCGGGGAACAACTCTGATCTCTGAGGCGTCGGCTCCCTCTTCAGGCATAGCCAGAATGAAAGAGGAGACTGTGTCAAAGGAGAAACCGATCAGGCCGGGGACAGAGTCCGCAGCAAAGGCAGGTTGGACGGTGCAGTGGATAGCTGCTTCAGTTGGACCGTACATGCCCCAAAGGATACTGTCCTTGGTGTCATCGCCACCGAATTCGCGAACAACGGGCTGGGTGAGCATCTCGCCGATGGTCAGAAGTAGCTTCAAATCAGGGGCATTTTCCCTCTTGCGCAACAAACTTCCAGCCACGGAAGGCGTAAGCTCGCAAGCATCAATCTCCAACTCATTGATGACCCCAGGCAAATCGTTGAGCATGGCTGACCTGTTACAGCTCACTAGTGTCTTTCCCCTGAACAGAGGGAAAAAAATCTCGAAGACGGAAACGTCAAAGGTTGGTGCAGCAAACTGGAGGAACCGCGAGAACTCGGGGATGTGTCGATCGTGAGCTAGCAAAGACTGAGTGGCAGCATCGTGGGTGATGGGCACGCCTTTGGGAGTTCCTGTCGAGCCGGAGGTATACATGACATAGGCCAGGTTCGCTGGTGTTGGTTGCCTGTGTTGGGCTGTCTCTGTTGATGTGAAGACTTCCTCGGTGAGTATGAGAACCAGCTTGCCCGTCTCATCCTCGGGTACCCTCTCCGCCAACTCGGGCGTGGTGATGACCAAGGCAGCCGAGACTTCGTTCAAGATGAACTTTGCTCTTTCCAGGGGAATATCAAGGTTAAGGGGACAGAACGCCCCTCCGGCCTTGAGAACCGCCAATTGGGCAATGTACAAATCTGGACATTGGGGGACGAGGACCGGGACGATGAGTTGTGAGTCGTCGTCAGTCACCGGCCCGACGAGAGATGATATCCTGGCCGCCAAGGAGTCAGATCTTTGGTGCAGTTCATGGTACGACAGTGAGACCCGCGAGCCGTCAGGGGCGAGGTAGTCAATGGCGAGTGTATCATTGCCTCTTGTCTCGGAGCGGTGTTGTACGAGGTGATGAAGGAGACTTGGACCTGGGAGTTTCGTTGGTGGGTGGTTGGCGATAGAGAGGGCAACGTCTGGACCCGGGTCGACTGTCACCATTGTTGGTTGGCTACCTGTAGAGGTAGTTTGTTGGTGATGATGGCCTCTTCGGCCTTTGTTATTTTTCAGCACGATGGACTGCTATATTTCGAGCCGGATAATGGCCCGCTTGTGGCTTGTAGTTGGACACCGGAACGGGCAGCTGCTGTAAGTGGTTTGATGTGGTGAGAGTCAGCCTGTCCAATGAGGAAGCAGAGCGTGCTTGGTACCTCCAGTTGGTGTTGCTGATATGCAGAGTACACTTAATCTGCCCAAAACGTTAACCCAAGTCCCCAAGACGTCAATCCTATTCGCTACCTGCGGCCGCGTGTTATACATGACCTAGATATCAGATGGACACAAACAGAGGGAGAGACTTACGAGGTCTGGTAGTGGTGATTGGTTGGCTGTGCTTGAGGTGAAGTGCCAGTTGATGTTGGATGATTTGATTTCTGTGCAAAATTATTGGTCAGGGGCCGTCGACATGGAGAAGAACGACATAAAGAAGCTCAGTTCCGTCAACGTTGGCAGTTGAGATGTGTGGTGGTGGTGGTGGTGGTGGTGGTGGGCAAGGTACCACTGAACAAGAAAGCTTCTTCTTTTCTTGGAACTGGATGGGCCAGCTATCCCAGGAGTGCCAAGGAGAGCGGGACGGGGGTGCAGATCTGTGTCTGTGTGTGTGTCTGTGTCTGTGTCTGTGTCTGTGCCTGTGCGTGTGGTTGATGATGTTGGAATCACCAGGCATGTCACGCTTTGAGGGGTCACGGTGTGATGAAGTGAGAGACTGAGGAGGGGAAAGACGACGTGATGTTCCATGGATGGCGGCTTCAGTCCCTTTGCGATTAGCTCGATAAGCCATTTCAGTGGAGCTGCGATGGATCGCTTAAAACTTGGAAGTTGCGATGCGACTATCCTCCCTTGTTTGCCAGTGTTTTGGGAAGGTGCCGGAAATTGCGTCCGTCGTCCCCTCTTCAATACACACGTTCCCTTCCGTGTCCGTCTCCGGCTGGTGTTCCGTGTTTGCTCCGGTCCTGGGCCCGGTCCAAGCTCGGTGTTCAAGTAGTGTAGAGGGCCGTTCCGTGTCCGCGGCGGGTTCTGCTCCCCGTCAACTCCGGTTGCCGGTCCATGCAGGTCTTGGCCTGTTGCAGCTGATGATCCTTCACAAATGAGATCCAAAAGTCCTTACCTTGATCGAGATATGCAAGGTACCGCTACCCTTTCTTGTCGGTACTTAATGCCGGTTTTCAAATTTATCACGTCCGGATGCCGTCGCAAATCGAGACACCATTTTGTCGGTAAAGTAGCGCCAAGATCCAATTATCCAGACATACCTAGGTGATACTTGATGCTCGTATAATTCAATTCAACTTCATGATCGAAATCGATGCAAACTCTTCAAAATGTCAATTACACACTGCAGTGGCCGCCAGTGACAGCGTGGACGTTCCTTCTTGGAGAATCAAAAACCGAGATGGTGTGATGACCTGAGGTTACAGTGGAGACGTTGGGGTGTTTTCTCCACTGTGCCCGTTGTAAGGACTTCATGTTTCTTCAGTTCAATTGTTGTCCGTCCATCCTACTATTTCTCACTAAAGGTATACCCTCGGCAATGTCTCGTATTTCCATTCCCGGTTTCTCACCTCCATTACTCTTACTTTGCCTATCTTTCCTTGTGCCCTTGTTTTTCGAGCCGGATGCCGGACCCTCATCGACTGTGTGGAGTCAAATAAACTGCACTGCAGTGCCAGCCAAGATCCAAAGCTTGGCATTCTTTTGGCATCGCTCTGGCGCAGCAACAACCATCCCCATGGAAATCCTCACCAAAAGACTTTCCACAACGAGAAATCCTGTAAAAAACCACTTTTGTCTTCGAAACGCTCAACTCTCATTCACTCGCGCGGGGCCCTCACCGGGCCTCTCCCTGTTCTCCCGGAACGAATATCAACACCTAACCCTGACCGTTAGCCCTAGCGCTGACCTTGGTGGCCGCCCGCGAAAAGCTAGGGACTACTATTTTCTCTTTTTTCTTTCTCCCTCTTTTCTTCTCTTTTCTTTTTTCTTTTTCTTTTCTACACCTCTTCGCCATGTCAACGATGATAACGGTTATTCCGGTAAACTCAGAGTAGCATCCCTCTTCGTGTGCCAGGCTTTCAGGCACCGTACCTGCGTGACTTTTTGGTAGGCCCTGTTGATCGATCCACTAGCTTACGTATGTACCTTTCTTGCTTGGATGTGTCGATTGCAGCACCTTGTTTAAGCAGGTTTCACAAACTTGACTGTGATATATCGAGAACTGACTGAAAGCCCCAGAGCTGTGCTTGAATCACATTTTATTTCGAAAGATGCTGCTGAGTGGCCTTCAATGTTCGTTGCGATCAAGCCACCTTGTCACCGACGCCCCACGTTGCCGCTCTCTCGTTTGCGCCATTAACGACAGCAGGGCCGGAAATAATAATGGTGGGAACAAACGGAGGAGCCAAAACGGCGACACGTGCAGGGATATGAATGATCTGGCGTTTTGGTCTCCGAGGTTAGTGGATGGATGCTGGATGCTAGCACCCATCAAATCTTATCAGATCATCAGATCTTATCCCCTAGGCCCGGGGATGCTCCTGAATTTTGAAAAGGCTAAAGACGTGCGATTGATGATAGGATCCAGCCCCCCACAACATGCTGCACCTCGGGTCGGACGAAACAGCCCAGTACGGATGGAGATGAGTCAAAGTTTCATGCCAACTGTGGGTAAAGATGAGAGTTGCAGTCAAGGGTCTACATCGTAGAAGAGGAGAGATTACTTTTGTTGTTCAGCTTTGTTCTACTCTCCTCCTTTCTCTTCACTCGGAAGCCCAGTCAGTGTGACAGACTGATGACCTGGAAGTGAAAAGATATTGAAAATCGATGTTGACCAAAGCATGTGAACTTGGGGTACATGAACTGCAATGGTCAAGTTGGCAACAGAATAAAAGACGAGATGAAGAAGACAATGATCGGTGACGCAATCCTTGAGAAGAGAGAAAAAAAAAAAAAAAAAAAAAAAAAAAAAGGAGTTCCAAGGCAGACCCCACTCCACCCAGGTCGGGGTTCGATCTGATAATCACCTTTTTTTTCCCTCTCAGCTGCCCATTCCGCCCAATCCCGCCTCTCCATCCGGCGTCGTACTCGTGCCCAGCGCGACCCCGGCCCATGTTCGTTTCTCGGAGATGCGGAAAGACGAGACGGTCTCGGGCCAGGAGTGGTGCCTGAATGGTCGAGATCAGATAAAACATGCACTGATCACATCTTATCTGATCCGAAGATAACGCCGGTGCCGCACTGACGCATCCTGGACCTGAGCCTGGCGCAACCCACTTTGTGGCAGCTTCTTTGAAGCACAAACCTGGCAAACAAACGGACAGGAACTGGGTCCTGACGGCAATTGGCCAACCAGAAAATCCGTTTGGAAGATTCCAACCCCACCACGATGGAGTCATCACTTACCAACCCCACCGGGCATCTCCATTTCCCATCCATCATCGTCGTCACAACAACGAACCGAACCGAACTGCCCCCCCAACAGGACACCGTCACAAAGCTCACACCACACTGTCAACCCGCACTACAGTACCGATTGCTGTACCTAGGCCATCGATTGAAAGGTCGGCACTGCATGTGAGTCTCAGAACCACGACACGGAGATGCTGTCCTGACACCAAGTCCATGGGCCCGGAATCGCCAGGAAAACCAGATACCACCATGGCGACGAGAAAAAGCGGGACCAACACACAAAATGGGAAGAAGGGGTCGGAAACAAATGAATTGAGGACATCAACCGAGGAGCCGTCACGGTCTTCGAATCCCCGCAATTGATCCAACGTTGGAATCATGCCATGGATTGCACCACAAGCCGGATGGAGCTCCGCAACTCAGCCAGGATAGCCCGGTAAACACCAGCAACAGCAGCACGTCTCGTTCTTGGCCCAGCTAGCTTACATACCCGTCCCCAGCAGCGAACAGCTCGGTTCGAGGCAAAGGGCAGTCAAGATGGAACCGCAACATGGGACGAGAACGCTTGCTAGACGGAACATACCATGTAGCTCCTCCGAGTGGGAATGGCGACACACGGTGCGTGTTTACTCTACTTATGTATGTACCTGACCCTCCTTGCTCCAAAGATCAACAAACTCTCTTCTCTACACTATCAAAACGACCGCCTCTGCCACCTACCTTTCCCACTCCCTCTCCTTTTCCATTCCTTCCTCTTTCCTATACCTCCTCCTCCATCATCCAAAGCAACCCTCGCGGTGTTACTCAACCTCTCCCTCCCGACCTATCCTCCTCCAGTTCTGTCATCCACCCGGTACTACCGTTGGGTTGTTTGGAACACCACCTCTTTCCGGTTCCCACTCTACAACTTGCATCAGTCCGAGACAAAACAAACGTGGGCAACTCCGTTCCTAACATCCAGATATTCTGTGCAACTTGGAGTTAACGCGTGGATTTTACTACCTACAGCAGACACAAACCCCAAGTCACACAGACGTTATCCGCCATTGGACTTGATTCCCCGCAGCCAGTTACACCGGGATCGCCCAAGCTCAACTGTTACTGTGCCGCCATAATCCCGTCATTCCGCCGTATTTCCATAATAAAGCAGCCTTCCGGCGTCCACACAACACACACAATATTCAAGAAATGTCGCCTCACTGCAACATGGATGAATCTTCCTCCGTCTCGTCTGGTGGTTACACCTCCGAGCCTGTGGCCAATGGCGTGAGCAATGGTTCTGCCGCAGCTGCTACCACCACCAGCCAATACAAGAACTTCTCCAAGAGCCGTCATTTGAGGCACACGCCTTCGGATGAGATCCACGATCTCGTCTGCGTTGGCTTCGGCCCCGCCAGTATTTCTGTCGCCATTGCTACGCACGACGCTATCGAGGCCGGCCAACTTTCCGAGTCGCCCAAGGTCCTCTTCCTCGAGAAGCAGGCCGATTTCGCCTGGCACGCCGGCATGCTCCTTCCTGGAGCCAAGATGCAGATCTCCTTTCTCAAGGACCTCGCCTCTCTCCGCGATCCCCGCTCCCACTTTACTTTCCTCAACTACCTGCATCAGAATGATCGCCTCATCGACTTTATCAACCTCAGCACCTTCACTCCTGCCAGAGTCGAGTTTGAGGACTACCTTCGATGGTGCGCACGCCATTTCGATGACGTTGTAAGATATCAGACCGAGGTTGTGGCGGTTGAGCCTGTACAGACCTCTGGGCCTAACAAGCTCTTCACGGTTACTTCCCGCGACATCATTACTGGCAAGATCACCACCTTCCAGGCTCGCAACGTCTTGCTTGCTCTTGGCGGCCAGGCCTCCATCCCTAAGCCTCTTCCGCAGAAGCACCCTCGCGTCATCCACTCGAGCCAGTACGCCAGTGTGATTCCCAAGCTTCTCAGCGACCAGTCCGCTCCCGTGCGCGTGGCTGTTCTCGGTGCTGGCCAGTCGGCGGCAGAGATCTTCAACAACGTTCAGAACCTTTACCCCAATTCCAAGACTTATATGATCATGCGCTCCGAGTTCATGAAGCCTTCTGATGATTCACCCTTGTACGTTACCTATCCCTCTTCCCTCCCATCTGATTTTTTTTTTTTTTTTTTTTTTTTTTTTTTTTTTTTTTTGGGGGGGGGGCTGCGACTAACAAGTTTCTCTACTACATAGTGTCAACTCCATCTTCAACCCCGAGTTCATCGACACCATCCACTCCCGCCCCTCGGCCTACCGCACCCACTTTCTCGCCGATGCCAAGGCGACCAACTACGGCGTTGTCCGCCTTGAGCTCATTGAGCACCTCTACGAGGTCATGTACCACCAGCGCCGCGTGCTCGGCACCGATGAGAAGCAATGGCCTCACCGCATCCTGGCCGCCCGCAAGGTCGTCTCGGTCTCGGAGAAGGGTGATACGCTCAAGATTAAGGTCGGCCGCTACTTTTACGGTGAGGAGGAGGAGGAGACTGCTGTCACCGACGGACCCATTGTGGACGAGGAGACGCTCGATGTGGACGTGATCATTTGCGCTACAGGCTACAAACGCATGGCGCATGTGGGTATGCTTAAGCCCACATGGCCGCTGCTGCCTGAGGCTGATCAGGCGCTGGTCGCTGAGGCTACCAAGGGGTCATCCAAGGACAGGTGGTTTGTCGAGGGTGGGGAGGAGAAGAGCCTGAGGGTAATCGAGGCCAATCGCGATTATTCGGTAAAGTTTGGGGAGGGCAAGGTTGCCCAGGGCAGTGGTATCTGGTTGCAGGGGTGCTGTGAGGGAACTCATGGTGTAAGTTTTCTTCCTTTCCCCTGTTCTTCTGATGATGGGGTACATTTTGTGGATGGTGAACGCTAACGAATGGTGACCAAAAACAGTTGTCTGACACTCTTCTGTCGGTTCTGTCTACACGGTCTGGCGAGATCGTCAAGTCGATTTTCGGTGCTTAAAAAGAGGGGAGGAAGTACGATGATACCAATGTTGTTGCTTGCTTGTGTCACAGCGAGAGCGATTTTTTTTTCTCTTTATTACTTTGAGGATTATCTGAGTCTGGAACGGAAAAATACCTTTGGGGGTTTCATATGTTATGCTTTTGTTTGGAAGAAAAATCTCCTTATATGGCACATGGCACTTTTACTTCTTCTTGTTGTACATAATATTTTGTCATTATTTTCGGTTGTTGGCTTTGGCATAGCACAGCATTGCTTGTCTTGTCTTGTTTCGCAGCTGAAGCACAATAGCGTTGGATATACCTTTGCACACACGCACACATTCGATCTTCCTCGGTTCTGCACCTTTTTTTTTTTTTTTCTCATCACTGGCAGGGGTACAGAATCACAAGTTGGAGCTGGCGGTGGTCACCACTCGCGCGATTTTCCACGTGCATGCAGCGCGATTATCAGATCATCAGATGGGGAAAAAAACAAAAAATTGCGGGAAATGGAGCGAGGGGACCGATGATCGGATCAGATAAAAAATTCTGACCCCTCCACAAGGTTGCCAGGATTCGAAACACGCCCCTGGTTGGCGGAGAGGCTTGGCATCAGATAATCTTCTGAGCCGAACGTAGAAGAACCCGAAGACACGAGGGAGGGGCGGGCGGCGGAGGAACGGTGGGTCTGCAGTGATTTCAACACGCGGCCGACAAAACGGCGTTGAACACGAATTTTGAGGTTGACGGTGACTCGGAGTGTGCAGTGAGTGCCTGGTGGCTGGGGACGGAGTTGGGGAAAACCTCAAAACGGTGCCTGGCCATAATGGTAGGTGCACCGACTATGTAGGACTGAAGATGGGGGGTCCACTTCAGTTCAGATCCCGTCACCATCGATTTCATCTCCGAGTCTGCGTGCTCATTGCTAAGTATGTATCACGGTTGGTGTTCTAACTCACATGTCAGCGGAACTGAAGCAGAAGTGGAAGCTCCAAAGGAAAGTCTGGACGACCGCTCTTGAGGGCGGCACTCTGAAGCGGGTTGAGAAACTTCGTTTCGTTGGCAGATCAAGAAGCACCCCGCCGTGCCTGACTGCAGCCGAAGAAATTGCCTCAAGGTAGGTACAGGTTCCTGCCCCGTTGGCGACACCCTTTCGAAGTTGACGAACCCCTCACTCATCATAATGCCACTTGCCATTTTTGTTCGGCCTTGACCAATGCACGAATGTTTGGACCGGGAAGGTGCATGGGCAGGTAGGCGTAATGGGCGTGATGTTGGTCTGGATCAGTGCAACTGAACTACACTACAGTGGCGACTGCTCACTGCATGCTCCCTTCCACGGGGCTTGTTCTGATGTCACTGAAGACCTGGGTGCAAATGCGGCTAAGGCCCTAACAGTTTTTTTTATGCGTTGACTATCCCTTT
Source organism: Neurospora discreta FGSC 8579 (assembly GCA_009805215.1). Lineage (NCBI taxonomy): Eukaryota > Fungi > Ascomycota > Sordariomycetes > Sordariales > Sordariaceae > Neurospora > Neurospora discreta. The sequence goes on along the minus strand of RANX01000052.1, from coordinate 150,633 downwards.
CTGTTAGGGTGCCATCTGGTTACACACCTTCAACGACAGCCTGAGTGGGCCGATTGATTTCTTCGTTCCATTGCCCGTCTTTTGCGCGGGAGGGAGTGCAGTGACACTTCGCACCACTCACTCGACTCGAGTTTCAACAAGATCCACTTTCCATCATCCCCGGGCCTCACTAGGCAACATCTCTCTCCATCTTCTACTTGAAGCTTACAGCTACCTTTGTGTTTGAAAGACTCGCTCCATCCCACTCTATTGTCTCGTCACCTCACATAGCCCGAACCCACCCATAGCATCCACACCATGTCCGCCTCCCTCTCCCGAAGAGACAGAAAAGGGTACCTTCGCCGAAGCTATCAGACCGATCATCACTCACGTCCCTGCGTGTTGGTGTTCCTGCCGATCAGCATCGTGACCCCGTTTGCAAGGCGTCAGTCTTGGCTGGAGTCGTCGCTGGAGACTGCAGTCGTCGCTGAAGAACTCGAAGCGAGCAAAGAAAGCTTCGGCGTTACGGTTATTTCCTTTCCTTTCCTTTCCTCATTTGTCTCCTCGTGGCAAATCGTTCGATATACACTACATGATTGTCTCATCACGGGACATGCCGTTGTTTTTAAATGAGATTTCCTTGGACGTCCTGTTCCCGGTTTGGTCAGTGTGTTATTTCGGATGCTGATGTTAATAAAGTGTGTTGACTGCTTCATCAGGCATTGTTTGTTGGTTCTCTGGCTGCCACCACCACGAGACGCCTGTCACCCGTTTGGCACCTTTTATCATATCGGCCTGTTCCTTCCTTTGGCTTGTCCTTTGTCTCGTTCCCCATCTACAGTTTCACTCTGTCATGACATTGAACAGCTATCCGATGTGTGCGCAAATCCAGCACATCCGCTCTAATTCTCCCCAAGACTCCGTCTGCATTGGCGCACCCTATCATAGTGGCCTCAGGGAGGAAGTGATACCTGTGTTCTTGGACTGGTAGTCCGCAATTTTGTTCCTCAAGTGCGTCTCTTTGATGAAGTAGAGTTGCTTCATCTCTGTTTGGTTCTGTTCAACGGTCACAGTCATGTGGGTTTGCTTACTTGATACCTAAGCTTTTATTGACTTTTGAGCTGTACTACGAAGGGGAGGACCGAAACTGGCCATGAATCTCCCGTGATGGCTCAGCTGAGTACCAACCCTCTGCTAGAAGATCTTCGAGGATCTTTAACGTGGTGGTGACTTGTTGCTGTATTACAATACTTTACAAATGCCATATCCCCTACTTTCCCTAGTTCTCGTTCTTCTGCTGCTCGTTTCCCTTCACTTTCTCCGTACCATTCACAGCACCAGTACTCGCACCAGCACCAGCACCAACATCACAGTCCTTCTTATGTCTCTTCCAATCCGCCACCTGACACTCCTTCGAGCAATACCGTGCTCCCTTGCACTTGGAGCACTGATTCAACTCGCCTCCATTCTCTCTGTTCTCGGGCTCATTGCAAAAGTTGCACCTGTACGTCACAGTGGGCTTTGTGGTAGCCATGGCGGGTCCAGATTTGGCATTAGCTGAAGCCGACTTGGTGCTAGCAGGAGGCGGGGCTTGAACTGAAGCTTGACCTGAGGTTAAAGGCCGCTTCGCATTCAGAGTCAAACGAGCGGCTTTAGCCACCAGAGCTTGAGCCTGGGCGTGAGCCCGAGCTCGAGTGATCTCAGCCTGGAGCAACTCAGCTTGAGTCTGAGCTTGAGTCAGGCCAGTGCTAGTTGAAGCCGCAACCGGAGGTGCAGTCGAGGCTGGTTTCGGAGGCCGTATTTCGAGAGCTTTCGCGGACAGTGTCGAGCGAGCGCCAGTTGGAACTGCCTTCCGAGCCGGAGCGGAGGCCGGAGCTGACCGTGCGGGATTGGCTTGGATCTTTTGCGCAGGTTGAGGCTGGCTTATGCCGTTTGTAGCCGGAGCCGGAGTCGGCGTCGAAATCGGAGCTCTGCCCGGAGCTGCTGCTGCTGAGGTTGAAAACGCGCCAAGGGCACCAGGAGTCACACCTGTAACTACACCAGTACGAGGGTGGAGAAGAGGATCCCAGCTCATTGGGTGTTGGTACGATTCTCCAAGCCCTGGGCATCCAAACGGAAGGCTGATGGCAGCTCTAACAAGATACGGCCGGATCTCCTTCCACTGTGGAATTGGATGGTCTTCGCACACTGACCAACTCTTGGGCAGTTTACCCATACTACACGAGCAAAACACCGGATCATCCCTCTGAGACTGCATGTGGCTCGCCACCGGTGCCCTCTGCTTCTTCTTGTACTCACAAGTCGGTTCATGCTCCCATGTATGGCCGCGACACCGCTCAGCGAAAGCAGGCAATGCCTCCTTCCAAGTTCTCATGGGCTGGGACATGATTGGTTGAGAATAAATAGGCATCGGGGACTCGATGCTTCCGTCTGTCAAGAATCTGGGCAAGATCTGGCGCAACTCCTTGGTGATCACCAACACAGCGGTGTCCAGTATCACCGTTCCATGAGCCAAGTCCAGACAGATGCCGTCTTTCGCAACAAAGATGAGGATTCGTCTCGTCCCAGTTCTATAATGTTTAGGTTGATTACCACCGGTGGTAGCATCCTCGCTCCAGCTGACACTACCACTGCCGGTGCCGCTGCCCATTTCCTTGCCGCAGTCAAGACAACTCTCATGGCAAGTGCAACCCGGCGACTTCTGGCTAGGAGCAAAGTCGCACAGGGCAAACACACTCCTGCATTCAGTATCCGGCGTTGACATGAGATTCGGATTCATGTGCCTCCAGTCTGACTTGGGCCTCAGGATCCCGGCCGCCATGTCAAAGAGCACGGACAGGGTCATTTTGAACTCGAACCTGGCATGCTCGCCGGCCGTCATGAGATAGCGATTTAGAGCATCAGCAAACTGTTTGTCCTTTTCCTTGAGCTGCTTCTCCTGTTCCTCGGGAGAAGCACTTTTTGGGATTGGGTCAGCGGACTGAGAGAAATGCGAATGCATTGTGGCTTCGCGCCTGGAGAACTGGTAGTGGTGGTTTTGTAACTGCAACCACCAAAGGCAGAAGCGGTTAGTGCTGCTGCGGAGGTGAGAGTCCGGAAGGCAGCCGATGAGAGGGCCGCTTTGGCAGAGGCGGGGAAGGGTGTCGAGGGGATTATTACCGGAAGTCGGCGAGGGGGGTGACAGAGAGGATTTGTTGGAGGAATGCAAATATGGGAGGGACCAACTCATGGGGTTCTGAGTGCTTGGCTCCAAATGGACCGGGTGCATGAAGGATGGGGTGAAGAATTTCGTCCAAGCGAACGGGTCGACTGGAGTTTCTAGGTCGATGAAGCCTTTGGATCGGCAAGTGCGGGTTTGTAGCTCTTCGTGGTTGGTGGGGAGCGGAATGTCGATGAGGAAAATTACCGGACACAAGTGGGAGTAGTTGGAGCCGTGGGAGAAGAAAGAAGCAGTGGGGTCTCTGGATATGATGAGGTGGTAAGAGCAAGGGGTGACCGGCACCGAGCGGATTTTGCATTCTCTGTTTTCCAGTCTGTCCAGGAGACGGTCGGTGAGGAAGGTGATTCGAGTTTTGATCGAACTGATGCGTTGGTGGTTTTCGTCCATCTTGGCCGTCATCATCGTCTTGACCGCGGAAGGCTCGGGCTCCTAGTCCTGTGGCCTTTCCGTCAACCCGCACATCCTCGTCGCTCCGCTTTGGTTTGGCATATGCTGACTGATGTACACAGACGAATCGGAACCTAAGTTAGCCTCGAAGACTTTGAGGTTCATATTCATAGTTCCTGTTGCCATGAAGGAAAGTTCGTTCCGCCCTGCAACATCAGGGCCAATCGTAGGCACAACTTCAAGGGTCACCAACCCCGTCACCGCGTCCCTCAACAAGATGCTGGTAGGGACCATGAAGCTGACGAACAGGTCGCTCTGTCCCTCCCACCCAAGGGGATCTGTCTCAATGTTGAGCCTGAACCTAGGAGTGAAACGCCGTCCTTTGATCTCGAGCTGACCAAACCCCGTCTGCAGAGAAGTAAACAAGTGGCCAGGCAAGTTGGTGACAGGTTTGCCCTCATGGTCATGCGTAGGACGGACGCAAGCCTGCAAAGCCGGGACGTACCGCGCCGGTATCTTTCCCCTGCCCCTTCCTCCACCAGCTATCTCAGGTCTCAGGATGTTCAGACCCGTCTCCAAACTCAACATGATGGTTTTCAAAGTGAGAAGTGAGTGTCGCGGGATTCGCACAGTGACGGCGAGGGTGCTCGGAATGTTGACCCACTGGTAAAGACTCGTGTTGTGCTTGCTGGCACTGGGAATTGCCTCGTGGGCGGGGTTGTACACTCTCGGTTTGAGCATGGCGTCAGGGTCGGGTATGGCGTGCTCGGGCGAGGAGTAGGCACCGAAATGGTGGAGGATGGTGCAGAGCTCCTGGTCGAAGGATCCTTGGGTTTCGACATAGTTGACGAGGGAGTGCTTGAGGGATTCAATCATTACCTCCATCGTACTGTGCCAGGCCATGGTTTGGCGACAGGGTAATGAGGAGAAGAATGGGGAGAACGAAGCGGCTGCAGGGGCGATGATGGTGGATGCGGAAGATGACTCTGAGTCGCTGTCAGATGAGTCCGAGAAGCGGGAGCAGGGAACGAGAACGGGAACTGGGGATGAGGGAGGCTCGTAGGGGTCTGATTGCTTGGTGGTAGGAATCATGTTGGCGTCGCCGTCGGAGTTGGATGTTGTAGCGCTGTCGCCATGGCCGTCGTCGCTGTCTGCGGTTGCTGGCGCCGAGTTCTTGGAAGTGGATGGATCGGGAGAAGAACGACAGGCCCCAATGGTTGCTGCCAGGATTTCGCTAATCTCAGCATTGACCGAATCGGTGTCGGGCCCAGAAGATGTCTTTCTGATTTCGTCCAGAAACCCTGAGAGATCCATCGGGCCAAAGGACTCATCGTCAGACGCATCAGTGGTTGGCAGCGGATCGCCGATGATTACCACTCGCTCCTGAACAATCTTCAGAAGTGATGCAAAAGTCGCCCGATTGCATGTCCTTGGACTCAGCAACCTGAAGCCCACTCCATGTCTGTGAGCACTTCCTTCAGCGCCTGGATCGCCCGCGCCAGCACCAGCACCATCGCCATCGGTCTTCCTCTCGAACAAGTACCTTGACTCATACATCCTCGAGTAAACTTGCAGCAAAAACTCCACGAGCTCATCAGCTTGGAACCGGATCTTGCGCAGTGGCATTTCCGTCCGCGCATCTTCCCAGTTCTGTCTCTGGCTGCTGAATTCGCGCCGAAGCTCGAGGTCCCTTAGTACAAATGCCGCTTGCTGAAAGGCCCTGGCATCAAGCATTTCCTCTCGTATCTTCGGAGGGATGTTGCGTATATGTTCCGGGATATCTGCCTTGGTGGTGGTCCTCTTCTGAGATTTCTTCTTTGCCTTCGCTTTACCTTTTCCCTTTCCTTTTTCCAACTCTTTGTCCTTTTCTTCTTCGCACTCTTCTGCCTTTAGAGCCTTCAGATGCTCAGAGATTTCCCTTGTCATCTTCTCAAAGTCCTCGAAATCCTTTGCAAACTCTTCCATTGAATCACGCAGAAAGGGAGTGGGGCCAGGCCAGATGTTGTTCTTGTCGCTGATGGTCCAGTCTCTGCCGCTTCCGTCGGTGGGATGGTGGTAGACGGGCCGCTTCCAGGTTAAGCGCTGGTTGAAGTACTGTGCCACTGTGGCTGGAGTGGTGATTGGGGTTGGGGAGGGCGCCGGGGAGGTACCTGAAGAGTGAGGAGGGGGGTGACTCGGTGTTACGGGAGTGGATGGTGCTGGGGAAGAGGTAGAATACGGGGAAGAGAAAGTGGGTGGCGGAGGAGAGGAATAAGTGTTTGTGTAGTATTCTACTGGCGACAGACCAAGGAGGAGAGACATGGTAAGAAGATCGCCATGGAGGAGAGTGTCTGCCACCTCCTGGGGAGTTTTCGGTCCCAGTCTCGAATCGATGCTGTCGGAAGGCCGAGGCAGGGGAAGTGTGTGCTCGGTGTACAGCGTTGCTGCCAAACGGTTCTCGAGGAGGGGAGAGGCGGCGATGAGCACGTTAAGTGCCCCGAGATCGTCAGCCAGAGAGGATGTATCAATGACGTGAAAGGATATAGGCGCTGGACATCTGTTCGACTCGCTCGGCCCTATGCAGTAATCATCACTGTCGAGGATCAGAGGATCGAATGAATCCCGAAAGCGATACCAATTGCCATAAGTCGGGTCGATGGGATACCCTAGGTCTTCCGCCTTGTGGTGCTGGAGGGTATGCGCAAAAGCGAGCGCATCACCGACGAAGAAACGGAGGGTGATGCGGCCTTTGCGCCACGCACGGCGAAAGGAGTCGCACCAGTCGGCAAATTCTTGTTTGGCAACCGCCTCTAGGCGTTCCGGTTGGGATAGTCCTCCGTCTGAGGGTGGCTGGCCGACAATGGGGAGGTAGGCAGGTGCGAGATGGAAGCCTTGGAGAGGGTCACAAGAGTGATCGATGCGGATGCCGGGGGAGGGGGTGGTGAAGAGGGGGTTGATCACTCGGCGTTGGAGTGTGTCGGTGCTTCTTTTTGCCATCTTCTGTCGTCTCTCCTGAGCCTTTCTTTTGGATTCGTTAGAAGGCACCCCCTCCTTTTCCTTCCCTTTCCCCTTGTCTGCCTTTTTCTGCTGGATCTTCTCCAAACTAGAGTCGGTATCCGTGCTCTCGTCAGTCTCTTCATCCTCATCATATCTTTCTTCCGAACCCGTTGCTCCCCACCTCCAGAAGTCCTCATTCGCCACCGTGGCATGATAGGTTGCCTCCAAGCCTACGGGCATTGCAGCTCTGAACGAGCATGCCGCCGCTCTCGTAGCGGCGTACGCGACTCCCAATTCTTCCTGCTCCCTTTTGAGCACAGCCGTGCCGAGACGCCTGAAAAGGCCCTCTGATAAAGCCTCCTGCTGAGCGGACTCGGGACGACAGAACCAGGCGTCCCAGATTTGGGTGAGCATCTTTAGAGTGCCCGAGTCTGTGAAGCGGATACCGCTTGTGGGGTTACGTGAATTGGCATCTCCGATGGGGTTGGCCTTCTGCTTTCCCTTTCCTTTTCTCGTTCCCTTCTTGCCGCGAGCGGAAGGATAAGGTTGGAAGTCCCGACCACGACCGTAAGGACTCGCGTTCCACGTTGACATTGTTGAGCCGAGAAGGCGCAGCCTCATAGCTTGCGAGCGGACAAGCGAGCCGAGGTTCTCGGGAAGGTGTTGGTGGTAGTAAATGGCAAAGAGGTCATCAGACGTGGGCGGCGGGTGAGGTAAGCCGGGTGAGTAAGAGGAGGAGGGGCCGATGTCGAAGTCGGGGTCAATGAGTAGGGTGAGCAGGAGAATGTTGCGCGCTGTGGGACAACATCAATGAGGTCAGTGATCAGTCTCCCTGTTGAAGATGCGGAGCGGAAGTCGAAGGGAGAGAGGGGGACGTACCAATCACCAACCGATCGACATCACAACAAGTGATATCCAACTGGCGGGTTTTGTCCATGTGCGTTGTGAAAAACACATTTCGAACGTCGCCGGATCCGAGAAGCAGGATGTCTACCGGCTTTCCTTCGCCCTTTTTGTCCGGCGGGATGGTCTCCGTCAGACACACAGCGGGGGTATCGCCGAACGGGTAGAACGTGCGGGTAACGTTGGGGCAGCCTGGCGTCAGCATCTTGGATGGCTGTTGGCGGGATGATACGCTCTTGTGTTGTCGATGAAAAATTCTGTGAGGGTGGTGCCTGTTTTGGGGAGATGGACAGAAATTTGAAGAAGCGATCTGAAGTCAAAGGTTTTGTACGCGCTTGAAGTGGGGGTTGGCCTGTCACTGGGAGGAGATCAGGTGAAGGGGAGGAAGCCGAGTGAATGGGAAAGCTGATAAGAGAGGAAGTGAAGGGCGCGCACTCCTAAAAGATCAGATGGAAATCACGTATGACTAAGGCCTGGGAAGGCTGAATAATGTTGGCTAGGCAACGAGCTAAGGAGACACGATGCTGGCCGTGAATGACGTGGTTATATCTGGGCCTGGCGTGCCAGGCAACACGATTGTATACTAATCTGATATTATAGTGACAAGTTGTCAATGCCTTTTAGCCCCTGACTCAAACACAAAGACTCTAGTCGCGTACGCCCTAGCAAAGGTGCGCACCACGGTCAACAAATAACCGCTTTGAATATCTTGTCCTCATTCTTTGTCCAGAGTTCAGTGTAGGCGCTGTTGACCTCCTCTTTGGATCTGTCACCTCTGCTACGGTTAACGTAACTGAACTCAGCAGCATTGTATGTTGTTCCTACCATGATCCAATCTCCCAAGGAATCAGGCGGGGCCCGTCGCAGAATGTACTGCTTCGATGACCCCCTCAGCAAACAAAGAACGTCTCCAGGTTTTGGAGCATCCACCTTGCTGTTGCAGAACTTCAAATATCCGTTGTCACATATGAAGGGCGGGAAACCATCAAACTGGCAGGCCATGAATTGGAGAAATGGATGGAGGAAAACCCTCGGTGTCCGTATCCTCTCCACACGGCCTTGGGGAGATGGATCCATGTCACGAACTATGCTATCGTAGTCGTAGTGTTGTGACTTGGAGAGCGTGTGATGTCCCGACGAAAATGCTTGGTACGACTTGTCGAAGTACTTGCTGAGTTTGTTCCGTGGGGTATGATCGATAATATCTGTAGCGTGGACACGAATCCAGGCCTCGCAGTTATGGAGATACTGCCTGCAATTCTGGAGGAAATTTGGAAGGAAGCCGGGCATGATCGACCTACACTTTGCCAGTATGTCGCATTGCTTTCCAGAGATATGTACAGTTCCGATGGTCAATGCATCGATTTCTGGTAGAATTCTGTTCTCCTGAAGGATCCTGAAGGGATTGCTATCCACCGGGAAATGCCAGAAATTCTGGAGTTGACCTTGGAAGTCTGGTACCCACGACGGGCATCTTCGCCCCACGCGTTGACGAGAGTTCAGTGACAGTATATCGATGCACGCGCCACTTCTCAGCATTCAGGCGGCATAAGCATGGAATATCTCATCCACGGGCTTAGAATAATCAGGTGCTAGGTCATGCGGGACCTCCCCGGGACCATGCAGGAGTCCAAGGAGCGAGTAGATCCGGTCTCTTGGGTCCGTAACCTTGAAGTTGACGAACCTGGACAGCAGGTAGCCTAACCGCTGGGGCATTGTTTGTGGCAGGCTTCGCATCGGACACTCGCGCACGCGGTGCTCGGCTTCCCACGCAGTTCGAATTTGCAAAAATCTGTTCGATTCGTAGCTCCGCCCGCGTCTTAGCTGCCACCCCATTAAGCCCAGGTATGATTTGAGATGCACGATATTACCACATACCCCGTCAAGGATGGGCCAAGTTAGGCTCAAGTGCCCGACAAAAAACTTGACTTTTTCGCCATCATCTTTCCAGTTCCTGACAGCGACCTCTTGTTTCACCCACATCCGCTGAAACCATGGCCTCATAAGCAATGTACCCATCACCGAAGTAACTGATATTTCGGAGTACCGATTTCCTCTGATTCTGGCGTCATCCTCGAGACAATCGAACTCGTCCATCCACGCCCTCTTGTCAAATTTTGGCCCATAATCTCCGAGCCAGATGTTTACTTCAGCGGCAAAGGCGTAGACATCCCGCATTCGAGGAAGCTGAGCATTCCGCTCGGCCACATCTCGCTGGTTGATGCAGAGGCTATCAATCCATAGGCGGCGTGGCCCGTCTTCGTTGCGCAGATAAGTCAGAGCCAAGTGGAGGTTGGTCGTGACTGGATAGGAGTGAGTGGCCGTTGAGGTTGATGTCTTTAGTCTGCGTCGGGTCACCCCAGGTGTATGAGATTGCAATGTAGTCGTCTCGCGGACCGTCGAGGACGACGTGGTCAAGAGTGCAAAAGACAGGGTCGTCAAAGGAAGCTGAGTGAAGCGTAACGATGCGGATTTCGTTGCGCTGGAGAGGCCGATGGGTGGAAGCGCTCGAGGGCTGGAACGACTCCATGGGTGGCGATCTTTGATGCGAAGAGCGAATTAGCAGCGGAGATACAGGAGTTTGTCGACGGTGCTGTGGTATAGTTTTAAGAAGTGATGATTCAGGGTCATGAATTGGTGAACTTCTGACAGCGACCTGGAACGGGGCTGCAGTTTCCTTAACTTGTTGGGCAGCTATTTCCATGTGACCTGTTGGGCCTCAACTGAAGCATGACAGGCCGCCGGGAAAGTGTGGCTTAGTACCAAAGGTATCGAGTGGCTGAGGAAGGAGGGAGTAGATGCCCGTTATCCAATGAAGTTCAAAGGACGAAGAGGCCAGAAGGGTCTTTGGATCGGCAAAAGCACCGGCTCCAATGAATGCACGCCTGTGAACCTTTGATCTTCCTTCCTGACAACAGTATTCCCCATTGAAGATTGTTCTGGTCCCAAGAAGCAGACTCTTCTAACCTGATCCCTTTTATGTTCTTCATCCATCAATGTTGCCATAGTCCCGCTTCGTGATGGTACTGACCGGAAGACAATGAGGAAGAAAGGAGGCGGAAGGTAGAAAATAAAGCCTGTACTTCCAATGGTAGAATTCAGACATGAAACTGCTCAGATACTTGAAGAGGCATCACAGGAAGTACTTATAACTCTCATCATCCAGTCCTATTTCTCAACTTCTCGAGTTCAGACAGTCAATACACTGCATACACTCACTCGAAGCCGATAACCTAACAGCAACTTGTGACCTGTACCATCCAAACCCCTAAACAACTTCACGGCAACAACATCCACCATGTTGACGCCAGTGGGCACAGGCGTCCTGCGCTACAGCTACCCCATGGGTGACACGCCAGCCGTGTGCTTGACGCAGAACATTCCCCCTTCTTTTCGTGTTCGCGCGCACGCCCGCGCTACCAAACGAGGAGATACAAAGGGGAAGGAGAAGGAAGGAGAGAACGATGAAGGGAGAAAGAAGGAAGAAGAGAAGAACGAAGGACAGGAACAGGAAGGAAAGAAGGAAGGAGAAGAGGAGGAAACGGGAAGACAAGACGACGATAGCGACAATGATCAGAAAGACCTGATCAGCATCTTGCTTCTTGGGTGCGGAGATCTTCGCAAGATTCTCTTCACGATCAATCATGATAGTAAGCCTGTCCACAGCCGTCCACTCGTGGTGAGACTTCAATCACTAACTGAGAAACAGAAGGTCGCCAACTGGACATAACCTGCTGTGACAACGAGCGAAGCATCATCGGTACGTCTCATCATCGAAAGAAATAACCAGGGGCACTTTTAAGAACACGAAAAGGGCCTGGATTAGGGCAGAACTGACCTCTATCCACATGTGTACAGCCCGCAACACCCTCCTTCTAACCCTCCTCATCGACATGATGGACTCCCAAACCCCCCTCTCCCCTTCCCTCCACGACCTCTTCCCCATCTACTACCACCTCTACCTCCCACCCCACCTCGCCAGCCTCATCGCCTCACAAGCCCGCAAGCTGCTCGACGTTTCCGACTCCCAACAAACCTGGCACGCGAGCCCATACGGCCACGGAGGCATTCGCTTCTGTGACACGTACTCACTCTCCCGCGTGCGCGAAGTCTGGCAATGCTGGGCTCAACTCGACGGCGACGAGGATCCTGGGGTTACTGATGTTGACCTCAAAGTCAAGTTTGAAGCGGACCTGGCTGCTACCAGAGAGGCGAAAACCGACGAACGAGTGGATGGCACTGGCTATGGCCTCGTCTACACCGCCGTGCGATCGGCGGCGCCGGCGGCGGATGAGGATATGCGCCATCTGAACGATCTCCATCAACGGTTTTGGAGGGTCGGGAGTCTTTCGGTTCAAGTTACCGATGCGCACAAGAAAGTGAAAGGGAGCTCGCAGGTTAATCCGATGTTTGTCACGCCGGATGCTGGGCGTGTGAGGATGCACTGGGGACTGGATCCGCTTCTTGGGTTTTCGTTGGCGGAGGCGTATACGAGGACGGTGAATGAGCCGGAGGGTTGGAGAGAGACGGAGGATGTGAGTGCATCGCAAAAAGTTGTGACAGTTGTGATGGACAAGTTTGCGGCTTGGTGCCAGAGTTTCAGGAACGCATGGGCGGAGAGAAGCGTGGTGACGAGGTGGTTTGTCGGTGATGCGATTGCCTTTGGGCACACTTTGCAAGGCTGTGCGAACGGCGTGGCAGTCAACGCCCACTGGTATCGCAGCCGGCATAGCTTTAGGCGTTTGATGTTTGATGGGGAGGATTACCAGCCCGGAAGCCTTACCCCTGCCCCATTATCCTTCATGGTCATCGACACCTCCAACCTCGTCGATGACCTAGGCGCTCTCAACATGCTGGTAGCCACCTCCCCTTTGCTCGAAAACAACCTGGCCGCCACCATCTACACCGAGATGCTCACCCGGTACCATTGCACTTATAAAGATGAGGCAGACAACCTCCTTTGCGGGCCCATCTCCACCGTCGCCCTTCTCCTCGGTCTGGTCTGTGTAGAACATTCCACCAATACATCCCCTTACCATCCCTCCCAGGACGCCATGACCTACCAAATGATGAAATACGGATCTGCTCTGCCCACAGACATGCCTTCCAAGCTGTACCAGCCATACGAACGGCTGAGATGGAAGCGGCCCATAGCGCACTAGGCGTGCGCTTTCGACCCGCCACCTGCATCTCCCGAATCCATGTCTCTGCCCGTGTACACCCTCAAGTGCGAAGAAAAAGAGCTGGCCGGTCTAAGTCACCAGATATACAAGAAAATGTTCTGGGACGACTGTCAAGAAGACATCATAGCTGCCATGATGGCCAATATGAACCTTGCAGGCTACGCCGACGACGGCGCCCACGAACGAAGGTCAAACCACAAGCTTTACACGCCCGCCAGCTTTGCTGCTTTCCTGAAATTGATCAAGGGCAGAGTGCAAGTGAACGACTGGACTGCGACGGTTGAGGCGATCCTCGCTCTGATTGAGCGAGAACCGAGACGGGAAGCACATGGAGACAGTGAGCCGGTCGCTGATTACACGCCGGAGTTGAGGGCCTGGCTGCACCTTTTTGGCGTGTATACACCGCTTGAATGGAGAATTTCCAACAACAACACACACTTGGTGCCGCCGAAAGAGGAGAGACTTTGGCAGTTGTGAACGTGGAAGAAAGTCCCGCCGGTAATGTGCGTGACGGTGGTGGTGCCCCAGCACAAGTCACCTGTGGTGGGCAGGTTGGAGAGGGACAGTTTGGCGGTCGGAATGCCGACTTTTGTCGAGTGTGCCATTTCCAAGCCAGACAACAACAAAAGTTGCCACGGGTTCGCGGCGGTGCAGCTCGGTTATGGGTGGCCGGAGCGCGAGATTACTCGTGTAAGAGGCCCCAAGTCCATCTTCAAGACAATCATGCGTCCCCAGAGCTTGGAGGGGAAGTACCACTTAATGGTGTCCTTTATGGTCCCGACGTCGGTGCTTCTTCAAGATCCCAAGACGTCGATGGTCAAGGTCCATTTCCGACGGACCCCCAACGCCGCTGATTATGGAGATGTCCTTGGACCCGGATTAACCATATACGAAACGCCCCTCCACAACTACGATCAGGTCGTCATCACCCAATACCCGCCTAGGCTGGGGGGCATTCCAACCGTGTATGAATTTCCCAGGACGTTACCTCCCCGGAATCTGTTGGCTAGTGCCATCATCGCAGCCGACATCGACGACTTCCGATACGAGATTTATGGCCTCGCTGCACGTCTCCAGTTCACATCTACCGAACTGAACTCGCTTCTCGCAAAGGGTTATACAGCCCACTACCGCCTGGTATCACCATGCACATACCTCATCACCCTCAGCGGCAGCTTTACCGCGAGCACCTATGACATCAAGTCCATGTCTGAGTCGCTCTTTATACACAGAAACGGACCAGAAACATGCACATGGGAGTCAAGTTTCCCCTTCTCCTTGCCGCACCTCACAGATGTATTCACAGCAGACCTCATCACCGGCCCTGCGAGTCCTGACAACAACAACAACAACAACAACAACAACAACAACAACAACAACAACAACAACAACAACAACAACAACAACAACAACAACAACAACAACAACAACAACAACAACAACAACAACAACAACAACAACAACGCCATCGAGCTACTGGTCAGGACCATTCGCCCCGCGGATATCCGGGCGATCGGGGCCTCCTCATCGTGGATCTATCCCGTCCTCCTTTCCCCCCCTCTTCCCCACTCTGCTTCCCCCGTACCTTGTGCCTCCCCCCTGCCCATCTCATGGTCTCTCCCCTACCTCCCTTTTATCGACGACCTTCCCATCCTTGACATGATAGCACTTCGCTCTTCCGCCCAGTCCTGGCGTCGCTTTAACCTGTGGCTCAACAATCACACCTACACCCATTCCCACTGGGAGTACGAACACACAGAGACGCAACCGGAATCCCTGCAAGACGACTTGCTGAGCACTGGCGAGCTGTCCTGTCTGCAATGGAAAAAGACGATTCGAAGCATGATTAGAGGGTTTGCAGCGGCCGTCGGGAGGAGGCAGAATATTTTTGCTGTTTGTTGTCTGGAAAATGGTCGACAGAGGGTGGTGAGAAGGGTCTTCTTCGTGTCGTGTCTAAGGCTAGACGTGGCGAATCGGTGCGTGGCACTTGATGGAGCGGTTCTCGTACGAACGGCGGAGACGGCCAAGTTGATTGATGGGTTGGAGAAGGCGCTGGACGAGGCTGATGTTACAGCGCCGGCGTGGACAGAAGCTGGGTTTGACACGTCCCTTGGTTACCTCGACACTACACCTGAATGCATCCAGCTCTGGAAGGAGATCCTCCCGGCTTACGTCGAGTGTTGCCGAACCTGGGAGCATGACATTGAAAGGTGCGAGTATCTCCACCGCGCCGGGGTAACTGGGGTCGTCGCCCCAATAGATACTGATGGAGAGGAGTCCTCGGTCCTTTGCAGCTGCGGCAATGGACGACTCCCGGACAATGATGGCGTCCCGCCAAAGGTGTGGGACATGGTCAAGAAGCATTTGGTGAGGGTGGCTATCTCCCCTCCGTTCGGACGTCCATTAGTGGAGGAACCATATGTCCCGGAGGAAAGAAAATTGTAAACAGCCCGACTCCGCGGCCGCCGCCTCCTCCGCCCCAAGCTGTGTGCAGGAACCCAAACTGTAAGAAGAAGGATGGAAGGGAGTTGGATCACACTTGTCCCATTTGTGAAAGCACAAAGTACCTCTACTGTTCCAGGCCGTGCCGAAAGGCTGATACAGCGAGGCACAAGAAAGAGGAGTGTCCGGGTGGAAAGGGCAAGAAGAAGTGAAGATAAAGCAGGGTGTAGAGAAACACAAGACGTGAGGTGGTAATAGTAAGCTTGCAAGATAGAAGTTAGGCTCAAAATTTCAGAACGTAGTGTACTCCCCAACCTCATTTTCCTTCCTTGTTCTCCCATTCTTTCTTAACAAACTCAGCACATCGTTCCGCAACCATTACCACCGGTGCCATCGTATGCGCACTCGGGATCTTGGGAAACACGCTGGCATCTGCGATTCTCAAGTTGTCAACGCCATGGACCTTCAGCTTCGGGTTGACCACTCCATCTTGTGGGTTGTTCGACATCCGGCAGGTGCAGGAGACGTGGAGACTGGAAACACAGACGCGGGAGGTGTAGGCATCTATTTCGTCGTTCGTAATTGTGCGCCAATCCGGTCTTTGAAACTGCTGCTTTTTGAGTACGCTGTTTGCGGATGGGGAAGCGGCTCTAGGCAAGAGGTCTATACCAGGCACAGGAATGGGCTCCTCATCCGCTGGCTTCTTCCTTGCCCAGAACCGCTGCAACAATCCCGTCTTTGGTTTGTGAAGGGCGTCCAAATACTCCAAGTCCATTCCCGGCACAATCGTCAGTGGTGCCTCATGCGGATAACCCGTGTTCGTAAACTCCTCCGCCAATCGCATAGTGAACCGCACCGCCTTCCTCATTGTCGCTCGATCTTTGTCATCGGTCATCATCGGGTAACAGATTTTCGGGTCAGTCAGCGGGTCATCAGACGCAAGCTTGACATGCCCCCGCGAATACGGTTGGATGAGCGTTGTGTACCACGTGAAGAGTGACTTGCCCGAGGTGTTCACGGTTAAGCAGTTGACAGGGTTGATCATGATCTCGACGTCCGGAACATCCCGAGGAAGAGAAACGTCCATGGCGTCTTGGTCTGAGTCGTCGTTGTGTCGAACGGTCATTGTATTCTTGTCGAGAGCTGCGGTGCGTACGTAGATGCTTCGGGGGGTGGTTCCAGTGGCGAGTAGGCCTTTGCCAAACAAGAGGTAAAGGAGGAGGTGCCAGAAAAAAACAAAGGCGTTTTCTAGGCAGTGGAGGGTGTGTTTGCGTGGGAGCTCCATGATGATGGGGACGGAGGTATGGTCGGAGAGACCCTGTCCTACTGCTGGGAGGTCGTGGAGGACTGGGATCTCGAGGGACTCGAGATGGTGGCGAGGTCCGATACCACTCAGCATCAGGATCTGAGGTGTACAGATGGTCCCGCTGCAGACAATGACCTCTCTTCGGGTCTTGACCGTGTACTCGCGACCACCTTCTCGAACCCTCACACCCGTCACCCGTGTCCCATCCCTGTTGAAGAGGAGTCTCGAAGCTACCACTCCAGTACAGATCTTCAATCCTTTCCTCTCCCTTACGGTCACCATCGGCAACCAAGCCTTGTACGCCGACACTCTCTGACCCTTCCCATCAACAGTCTGATCCATCACGAAGCATCCCTGTGTGTTTGCGCCTGGATCATTCACCCTCTCCCCAACAGGTAACCCAACTCTCCTTGCTGCTTCCTCCACAAAAGGTATGCACCCAAGTTCGAACCCCGGCTTCCTAGGCCTGACAACATCCTCACATTTCCTTAACCATGGTTCGATCCTATCCCAGCTCCAGTCCTCTAATCCATGGTCTTCAGCCCACTGGTTGTATTCCCCTGCCCCACCTCTTGTCCATAACAAAGCATTGATTCGTGTCGCCCCGCCCAGAGCTTCAGCGGTCCATAGCGCTGCTCGCCTGCCGTTGGCAGCGGGGATCGGGTCGGAGTCGCGACGGACGGACTGGAGGAAGGGGAAATCGAAGTTCTGCGACAGCAGTGGTATGCGAGACAAGAAGTTGTCGTGTACTCGGCCTTTTTCGAGGAGGAGGACGGAAGCGTTGGGAGATTCGGACAGGCGCGAGGCCAGGACGCAGCCTGCTGTACCGCCTGTTGGAGGGGACGAGTTAGCTGGGGCTGACCTTCTGGTATGGGGAATGGGAAGGGGACTGACCGCCGACGATAATATAGTCAAAAGCTTGATGGTGGATATCGGCTGCGTGGACTGTCGGGTAGGACGGCGCGAATGGCCACATTGTCGTCGTCGTGGTAAAAGGCGATCGAGCGCCAAAGCCTGGAAGTTGGAGACGGGACGGGAAAGCGGCTGTCCGCTACACTGTAAAGCGCTGTAATACAGGCGATGTTACGCTGTAACCATGACGTGCATTCCGCAGCCTCCCGTCCCGTTCCATCGAGGCTGATCTTCCATCCCCCACACAATCGCACACTCAACAAACCTCAACACCACACGCAGCCTTGCATGGGAACACGCAAAGTTGGAATTAATAACAAAACAAGAGGTATCATTACTGTAATTATCTATCCCTGTCGCTTTTCCTATACCCATCCATCAATCCCAACAAAACTCCATTGCTTTTCCCATCAACGGCCATCTAGAACTTCCACCCCTTGGGACCGCCCCAAGTGCCCTTGACCATGGCGTTGAAGTACACCCAGGGGAAGAAGTCCTTCTTCAGGTGATAGAAGGCCCGTCTGGGGGTTCCCTGATCCAAGGCACCACCAACAATGGGCAGGCCACCAAACGTCTCCTTGGGCACACCCGCATACTTGAACTCAGCCAACATGACCTTGCCATACTCGGTCACGAGCGGGCAGGAAGTATATCCATCATACTCAAGCGCCGGCTCCTTGCCCTCCAGGCTCCTCAGCAGGTTGCCCACAAGCACGGGGGCCTCGGCAGTGATAGCCGCCGCAGTCTTGGAAGTAGGCAAGCTCGAAGCGTCACCGGCCGACCAAACGTTCTTGAACTTGTTTGACTGGGTAGTGGCCTGGTTCACATCGACGAAACCAGCCGCGTCAGCCACGGCGCTGTTCTTGACAAAGGCGTAGGGGCCCATCTTGGGGACGACGTGCAGCAGGTCAAACTCGCGCGTAACCTTCTCCTCGCCCTTGGCGAACACGGCCTTGTTGCCGTTGATCTCAACAAGATCGTGCGAAAAGAGACCCTCCACGCCGCGCTCCTTGCGCAGCTCCTCCAGGCGAGCAGAGTACTTGGGCACGCCAAACATGGCCGGCAAAGCGGTCGCAAAGGCGATCTGGATCGCGCCCGACGAGGGGTTGGAAGGGTTGTAAAGGCCCGCGCGCTTCCAGTGGTCCAGCGCCAGCCACATGGCCTTTTGCGGGGCACCAGCGCACTTGATGACACCAGCGGGTTGCGTGAAGATGGCCTGGCCGCGCTTGAGCTTCTCGATGGTGGGGAAGACCTTGCTCACGGTATGAGCGCCATAGATGGTCGACACAGGGGCACTGGGGTCAGCGAGCGCTTCGGGCAGGCCCTTGATCTTGTCGTAGGTGATCTCGATACCGGGAACGACCACCAAGTGCTCGTAACCGATCTTGTCGCCGTTGGCGAGGGTGACGGAGTCCGTCTCGGGGGAGAGCTGAGAAACAGCCTGGTTGTAGAACTTGAGCTTGGGGTCGATGAGGGAAGCCTCGTCGCGGCGCAGAGAGAGGGGGTCCTTGAGCCCGCCGCCGACGAGCGTCCAGCCGGGTTGGTAGTGGTGGTACTGAGCCGGATCGATGACGGCAATCTCCTCGGGCGAGAACTTGCCGGTGCGCAGGAGCTGGTGAGAGATGGAAAGGCCGGCCGCACCACCGCCTACCACGACGATACGGTGCGAGCGGGAGGTGCCGGTGACGGGGGCAACGGAAGCAAAGCCCCGACGGGAAAGAGGGATGGCGAGGGCGGCACGGGGGGCAGCGCGGGTGGCTGCCTTGAGGGCCGTCTTAGTAACGAGTGAGCTGCTCATCTTGAATCTGTATTCGCTATCGGAGATGAGCTGATGTGAATGCGTGAATGCGGGTTGGTGTTTTTGAGTGAAAACGAGTGTCGTGATACGACAGTCAGTGAGTGAGTGAGTGAGTGAAATTAAGAAAAAGACTGTGAAAGTGCCCCGGGATTTGTAACAAATCTCATACTAAGCGCGATCACCTCATCGTCGACCTCTCACGTTGCGTTGCTGAGTCAACACCCCGGCCCATTCCCGATAGCCGCCGAGTGGGGCTCACTCCACGGGTTCCGGGTGCCGGTTATCGGCCTTTGCAAAATTTGCCATGGAGCCCCGGTCGACGGCGATTACTTGCTGGTGTGGGAGCACGGACCATCTTCCAAAATCATCATGCCACTGGTTCAGGCCCATTCCAAGTCACATGTGTCCCTTGACCCCGAACACATCGGCGACCACATCTTTCATCGGTGCCCGATTGATTGCCACTCGGTGGCGTTCATCCCCGGGACATAGCCACGGCCCGGCCCCCGGGACTCGGCCAGGATTTGTGATGTAGACTAATATATATCTGTTCGTGAGATCCGTGATGATTGAGCTCAACTGATGTTATGCAACTGTTTTTGACCCAACATTCACATACCTCAACCATCACATGTTGAATCTCACCATGACGTCTTTACAACCCTACCTCGTAGAAGTCTGCCAGACAACTTCTGGCCTCTTGACCAATAGCACCTACACTCCATGTCTCTACCACATCCGACATCTCGCAACATCAATTCCAAGGATTTCATCACAGATCGCCACCACTAGATCCCTCAGCTCAACATCTTCAGCATCAACCTCCCCAAGGAGGACAATTCATCAATCCCATCGACCTCATATACAACAGTCACATTTTAAACCCACCCCCTTTCAACCCTCACCACCCATTAACAACCGACCATACACCACCACCTCACCACCAGAACCATCAATAACCCCCCTTTTCGAACCCGTCACCTCCACCTTCCAATACCTCGTCGCCGACCCCCTCACCCTAACAGCCGCCATCATCGACCCCGTCCTCGACTACTCCCCCCTCGACAACTCCATCTCCACCACCTCCGCCGACGCTCTCCTCTCCCTCATTGCCTCCAAGGGTTACAAAATCGCCTGGATCCTCGAAACCCACGCCCACGCCGACCACTTATCCGCTTCCTCCTACCTACAAAAACGATTAACAGAATCACAAAGGGAGCTTCACAAACCCCCCATCGGCATCGGCAAAAGGATCGGTACCGTCCAGACTTTATTCAGCAAGCGATACGGGGTACCACCAGATGAAACTAATCAAGTATTCGGCCACTTATTCAACGACGACGAAATCTTTCAGATCGGCACCCTCCAAGCAAAAGCCATCCATCTACCAGGACACACCCCCGATCATTTAGGCTACCAAATTGGTGCCAATGTCTTTTGCGGCGATAGCCTCTTCAACGCAGACATAGGAACCGCGCGGTGTGATTTCCCGGGCGGGAGCGCCCACGATCTGTACCACTCCGGCCGGAAATTACTGCAGAGTTTACCGGACGAAACCAAGATCTGGACAGGACATGATTACCCGCCCGAGAACAGGAAGGAGCCGGTGCCGTGCTTGACGGTCAAGGAGCATAGGGAGAGGAATAAGCACTTGCGGGATGGGATTACGGAGGAGGAGTTTGTGAAGGCCAGAGAGGAGAGGGATCGGGACTTGGCGGCGCCGAGACTGTTGCATCAGAGTTTGCAGGTGAATATCCGCGCGGGAAAGTTGCCGGGGGAGAATGAGAGTGGGTTGAGGTTGTTTCATTTGCCGGTCAAGATGAAGACAGGCAAGAAGTGGTGATTTAAGTGGTTCAGTAGGAAAAGGTCGCTGAGGAACGAGTAGGGTGAAGAGAAGGAGATCACGATTCACTATCTAATACATTATCCACCGTGCCAGTCTGTTTATCGCGGTTGAGAGGGCTCGTCATGTATCCAAGGTGTTCACGACCCGAATGCATGCCTGAAACTGTATATCAAATTCATCACCCTGATTCTCATGTCACTTGTCGAAGCGCATTTGGATATGCGTTTGTGATGTTCTGGGAGCTTTGGAAGCTTTGCTCGAACTCGCAGTATTGGACTGAACGTCCAGTCTGCTTTCATGACAGGATAAGACGGTGAAATCACGACGAGATGAGCTAAAGTTTGTGATCAGATGATGATGATACCTTTAC
The DNA here is from genome assembly GCA_009805215.1 of Neurospora discreta FGSC 8579. Lineage (NCBI taxonomy): Eukaryota > Fungi > Ascomycota > Sordariomycetes > Sordariales > Sordariaceae > Neurospora > Neurospora discreta. The sequence continues at coordinate 129,311 of RANX01000052.1, read as the reverse complement.
ACATCGAGGCAGAGGTACCTAGCACCCCAACAGCAGTGACCAGCGCCCTCAGAGTCAAGTACACATCACTTCCACAGTACTCCATCATGATGGCCTGCCTTGCAAGCAAATTTACCTGACCTTGGGACTTCCGATTATCGTTGTGGCAACAGATGGCATGAAATCTGACTAAGAGTCGTTCAGCCCATGCCATTGCCTACTGGATACTCAAGATCTCAGACCTCTGTCCGCTGCGCTGGCACGACGATGAGGTGTCTGAACTTGGACTGTCGAGTTCCAGTGAAGTGCGAGGACCAACTGTCATACTACTAGCAAACAAAGAGGCGAGACCAAAAGAGGGAATAAACCAAGAAACACGAGCAAAGCTAGCACGTTGGTAAAAGGTGGCGGAAAGATGACAGCGACAGGGCAACAGCTCCATAGGAAAAAATACAGACCAATCCAAGTGTTGACCTTCCACCAGATAGGTGCATGTACCAACACATAAATTCACATCACTCTATGTTATCAACTCTCCTCTTCCTCCACCTCCCACCCAAGGTCACAACTCTCGGGCCCCCACGGATCAGCCTCCAACGCATACGTTACCACCTCCAGCTCATGCTGCTCGATCCACTTTAACCGATCCTGCAGCGTCCGATACGTCTGTTCGTAGAGATGATAATCATCATACCAAACACGGAACCACGAGTCCATCGTGGAGGCCATGATCTCTTCGTTGGAGCGAATGTCCGAGATAGCTTGGCGCACGGGTCGTAAGCCTTGGTTCATTTGCTCGACAAAACTCTTGAAGCGGGTGAACCGCCGCGAGAGCTCATCGAGCTGGTGTGTAGTGAGGAATGGTTCAGCCAAGAGGTCCTCTCCTTGAAGGGGAAAGTCGGAGACAATGGACCTGCCGTACTCGACCCAGTAGTTGGCAAAGTCTCCAAAGGGAAGACGGAAGTCGTCGCAGAGCTTGTCCCACCCGAAGAGAACTTGATACCGAGCTCTTTTGAGGGCATCAAGCATTAGCGACCTTGCAAAGGCTACCACATGCCGTCTGAACGCTGCCATGCCGTGTTCCCTCAAAAAGCACTGATTACACCTGGGCTCTCTCAGCTCTCCCAATTCAGCGTCTTGCACACGATATTTGCTCATCGCATCCGTCAAGAAATGCACCTCTTCGTACGCAAGAACAGGCAAACGAAACTGTGACGACTCTCGCCATTTGGCGCAACCGCCGCAGCGAAGGATGCGCATTGTCAAATGGTACGTCTTGTTATCATGGGCACCGTAATAGTAGAAGCGGCGGCCCATTTTCGCGCGAGGGACACAGCGAAACAGGTTGGGGAAACACCTGTCAAAAAGGTTGTAGAAATCCAACTTGCGCCCAGTGACCACTGGTGAATCGAGGACGGGCCGCGCTCGGTTGTTCATCGCGTTTTTGTTACGATGCCAGTCGCCCCGGAGAAAGATACATTCAATGCAACGACGGTTGTGTCGACGGAGGCCGCAAATTAGGAGCTCATGGTCAGAGGCAATCCGGTCGTGAGTAGCAAGAATTTCGGCCTCCACGTTTCCGGCCCAGAGGAACTGGTTGATTCCCCTGGCCTGCCGCATGCTGTCCCATGGGTGGATGGCCTCATGATACCGTTTCCGGACATCGGCAAGTGACTCATCTCGAGCACGGATATGGATTCGGTGCTGGAAAATCCTGGCTCTCACGCCGTCATCCCATCTGTCGAGATACCACCATTCGGCCAGGCGATTGGCCTCTCTGCTGCCGGGAGGGGGCTTGCGAAGGTCGAGCCGCAGGATGTTGTGGTTATCGAACCTCGTATGCGGCAGGAGCTTGAGGCAGCCTCCGCAAGCGTACTTGTTGGACTGCCAGTCCTTGGAGCCCATGCAAGGAGAGATGTGGGAATCCCTGCCTCTGAGGAGCGGCGCGATGCCGCCATACTCGGGAATCAGCTCAAGGGCAAGCAGGCGCTGGAGGAGGTTGGCGCGTGTCGGCTTGATGGTGACTCGCAGAACATGGCAGGTCTGGGCCAAGTTGATCAACGAGATGGGATCAACGTTTTCCAGGATGATGAGGAGAATGTCCAACGGAACACTATGCAGTGAGACAACAGACATGTTTGGGTGAGGGCTCGAGATGGACTGGGATTAAGGAGGTAGTCTAGGGTGAGGTGCGGCGAGAAGGCTGACGAGTTGTGTGGTTTATATTGATGTATTTCCACCCCGTCTAGTCAATTTGTTGTCGCATGGGTTGGTGCGTGTCAAACACGAAATTTGGGTTCCGTTCAATCAAGTTGAAGTGAGGGAAAGGTGTATAACGAAGGCAGAGCTTGACACATAAACTAAGTGAGATGGCTAAAGCTAGCGGCAGGCGACGTCAAATCGAGTCACACGGTAAGTCTCGTCAACGAAGGGCCAAGCGATCACGATGTAACATAGAGGTAAGGGTCGAGAAGGAAGACCGGGGTGAGATGGCGAAAGAAGAGGAGAAGGGGGAAAAGAATCAATTCTCAACTTGCGATACCAAAGTGTAAAACGATCTTCAAGAAGCCTGGAAATACGTGATCAAGCTCAACCGTAGGCGTCAAGTTGCATTGGCGGCAGGCGACGAACGAAGGTTGTATCAAAGATCCAGAAGCTAATGAAAGACGACGAGATTGACGTCAAGGAAAGTTGAGTATCGTGACGGGATGAAAAAATGACGGCGGTGAGGGTTGAATCACAAGAAGAAGGAGAAGCTGGAAGAATGGTGACCGTACAGAATCCGATATTCGATTTCTCGTTCGAGGTTTTTGATGTAAAGGGAAGTTGAAGGAAGTGGTACGACTGGAATGGAGTTGAAGTGGATGGAAGGTACGGTGACACCCGTAAAAGTGGGACATGTCCCATTCAAGATACGTACCGCCTTATCTTATCATGAACAACTATGCAGTGTACTCGTATTGTATCACGTGACTACCCCGATCGTCACCACCCTCTTTTGGGAGGACTTCACTCGGCCGTTGACAGGCACAATCACATACTGAGCAGAGCATGTCACAAGGCGCTTTGTTCATTTTAGTTAGAAGAGTATTTCTGATTTTCAAAACCTTAAGTAACCATCCAACATCTCAAAATCCTTCGATAAACACTGCATCCCCCTCCCCTTGTTAGCTTGCATTATCATGAAACCTAGCACTTTCAACGAGATGAAATATCTTGGCGGATGGCTCAACATCCAAAGTGGATTCCAAGATTGTGAGATGAGGTTGGGGTAATCAATGCTTACCACAAACCAGACACACCACAGCCCTCTCCAACTCTTTATTCGCCTTCTGCTGGACCGTGATGGTTCTCACCCCATTAGGGCACTTGTTGACATAATCATCTTCAAACTCGATGCCCAGCTCCTGAGCCGTGGCGCAAAGAACCTTTTCGTCAGGGATCGGCTTGGTAGAGCCGCACGTGCGGCAGATGGCGGGAGTGAAGGGGATTTGGAAACACATTTTTGCTGTGGGTGGTTTGTGATGATACTCGGTGTCTGAGCACTGAGTATCTATTATTCGTAATTGAACGTTTCCCGATATGTTCTGGTCTCTGTGTGGTTGTGAGTCTGAGTGTGAGCTGATGGGGAGAGATGGAAGACTTCAATGTTTTTGGTTCGGTGTGTCTTCTGCTTTTATATCGTTTTGAGAGAGAAGATCTCTTGTGAATATTCACCTGCTTTTGGTCGTGTTTCGACATAATTGCAGTATGTTGCTGATGATGTTCCATGGACGAAGCTGTTATGTCAATACAATGGCCTTGTTTCGATGAAGAGTGTTGCCGGGCGAAACAATCCAGACAAAGAACATAAAGAGGATGAAATCTCAGAAAGAAAGAACAATAACGGTGACTTCACTCTGCTTCGGTGTGTCCATTTGGTCCAAGACAGACGAGAAGGATAGAGAATGTGATGGCACAACAACGAATCTCTAACCTGAACAACCATGAACGAGTACATGCTTCCACGACAAATCACTTCCGGTCACCATCAAAGAACTGGAGAATGGCCAGGTGCATGACCGCTGATGTTTCCGAGTTCTGGAACTGCAGATAGGTTAGAACAGAGATGCTGATGGTTATGAAGAGGCTCTTCACGAGTGGGAAATTGTAACTGTTTTGTCTATAACCAATGGCAAGGATAGGTGCATCCTTGTTGATGAGGGACGATGCTTGAAACCGTGTGAGAACTTGCCTAGTAACAGCGAGAAAATTTTTATATTTTAGTCTTACCAGGCAATCTTCACCAAAGCGGCCATTCCGGAGGAGAATAAACAATTAGCCCTACGTAGACTACGTTGTGGTGCTGTGTACTAGGTTTGCCCCCTTCCCACGCGGCTCTCGTCAATTTGTATTGCTCACGCCCGTCTGGTGTTGCGTCGAAACATTGCGAGTGGAAGTTCTCCATGTCACATTCCTACTCTTCCTTCTTTTCATGGCGGAACGAAGTGTCGATTTCGTGACCACAACTAACATTTCGCTGGGGCAAGGGTTACTTAGACATCGCATGATGGACTAGCGGAAGCTTACTCAAACGTCTGCTTCACGCATGAAGGGAACGACGCGGAGTGATCATTTCAATCAAGGTAGTTATCCTAAGAAAGAGTGCGAGTTGAAGAGTGTCGATGGAAAGTTGCCGTTGCTTTGATGAGAGCGCTGAGCAAGCTGAACTGAAGAGGGAAAAAGAGAGACGGGAGCCGGAGGCACCAAATGACGAACGGGCAGATTGGTTGCTCTGCACCGAAAAAGCTTTCTTTGGCAAAGGCAACGCCGCGCTTCGCTGGTTTAATGAACTTGCTCATCGCAGTGGCAGGCATTCGCGAGGGCAGGAGCGATTCATAGAACATCATGTCGGGTTAGGGTTCACGATTTTTGAGGCCACCACTTGTAGACATTGATGCACCACAAGGCTCGAAGCCGACATCTTTGAATGTTCCGACTGATCGGCGTTGACATATGGCGTGTGCCCAGGAGTACTTCGGCCCAAAGCGGTGATCTAAATGTTAAGTGGCGTGTAACCCGAGGTTGAAGAGGACCCCCACCAGACAAGGCGAACATTAATTCTAGGGTACAATTTCGTTGTCGAAGAGGTCCAAATGTCCAACGGTTTGAGGATTCCTTGACAATGTACATAATGGTGTCTAAATCGCGCGGGAAATCTCCTCGAAAAGGAGAAGCTATTCAGTATGCCCCTGGGTCGGAACATCTTCGCGATGAAATACGTCTCCGATTGGAAAGTGTCCTTGATGTGCAAGTGAGACATGTCGTTGAAACGTCGCCGAACGCACCCCACAGCAGTGCGCTATCGATCGTGATGCTCATCCCCATGTTGACTAACAGAAACCCACCATCTGGTGGTGGAGTTGTATTAAGGGCTGTCGCATGTAGAGCATTCGCTGTTAGGGCTCGCCACCTGCGGGTAATGGTGGGGTGATAGGCTGCATAAAGGGACCTGAGGCGGGGATGTTTAGGGGCCACAGAAGGGGCATTTTACCGCCCTAAGAGGCTGAAGCGGTGGGGCATCACAGCGTTCTGGACTCTTTGGTCAAGGAACCATGACATCATAGAATCTGACGTAAGCCCAGGCCTTGGCTTGTCTGGACTGTGACCAACCACAAGCGGCGTAACGTCATGACCAGGGCAGAAAATCCGATGTCTTGCTTTCTCCTTTCGTCACTCCCCTCTGCCACAACCCACTGCAGCCTCGTCTTGTTTGTCTGTCCCGCGTTGCTTGGATAACCAACTGAGTGGTGGGATGCATCCGAGGGCAACATTGAAGGTTCTCGGCATACCTACCTACTTACCTACTGTAGCAGAGAGACGGGATGCCATCATGCTGAGGCTCTCTTTTTATTTTTCCTGATCCCACTACTTTACTCAACTACCTCGCGATTGATTGACCTCCTTCTTCCTCTTTTCTTTTATTTGGTCCCGGTTTCCATCCATCCACGCCGATCAACCACCACCTAAGGGAACCTGCCTGTACATGATACCTACCTACGTACCCACCTAGAGCTATACCTAGTCTCCAACAACAAACGCACTCGACACCATATCCGACCGATCTACACCACTGAGATCCTCCGATGGCCGACAAAGCATCGACATACGAGCTCGAAAGGAAGGAGGATCTGCCCAGTGCCTGCCCATCCTCAGGGCATTTGGAGGGAGAAACGTTTGCAACAACGACGCGACATCATCACGGTCTCGGCCACGGCCACAGGCACCATGATGGCCACACCAACGGTCTTGCTCCCCCGGGGCACACGCAACCTCGTTCCTCTGCCTCCTCCGCGACAGCTGTCAACATGCCCGCTGGCGTCGACAACATTCGCCTCGACACCGTCCCGACCGTAGAAGACACCCCCGGCCTCCCGCGCCTAAAGTACAACATGATGGACTACAAATGGAAGCTCATCATCGTCTCCTCCCTTCTCGTCATCGAGTCTTCATTGCTACCCATCGCCCTCTTCTACGGCCTCTGGTACGGCACCAGCCTCCGCCACGGAATCGTCTTTGCCATCATCACCGCCTTCTTTGGCCTCGTAACCGGTATCGAGTTCGGTCTTCGCTCATTAAAACTCATCCTGCCGCGCGACGAATACCGCCCATTGGGCACCGATCCCGTCAAAGACCGCTGGAAGTTCGACTTTACCCACATGACGCTTTCGTTCGGGTACACGTACATGACGGGCATCCTGATCGGCGCGTCGATCCCCCACGAGCCCATAGTCAAACCGCTGGCGATGCCGGTGCCGCTATTTTTCATACAGATGGGCCTGCAATTGTTGTGGACAGGGTGGGCGAACAAGAAACACAAGAAGGCGCCGTGCAGGATTAGTTCGGTTCCCAAGGGAGGGAGGGTGCCGCCGTTGGTGCTGACGATTGTGGAGGATATTGTGTCGGTGGATGGTGCCGGTGGTAAGGAGTATAGGAGGGCAATTAATGCCAGGTATGAAGTCAGCAAAAGGTTCAGGGAAATGATTGCGAGGCAAAATTGGTTTTGGGGAGCAGGAGCGCTGCTGGATGGGGCGGCTACAATGATTGTGATTTGGACGATTCCGCAGGAAATTGCGTATGGTGTTGGTATGTTGTTTCGCCCTCGGTCCCGGTTGAGTTGTCGATCATGTATGAAACGCTAACGTTTGGTGCCAACAGCTTGGGCGAGCCCCCTTATCTTCTCGGCGATATGGACTGTCATCACCGTCATCTGGGTCAGACGAGATCTGCGACGAGAAAAGGCAGAATGGCGAGCTAACGCTGAGCCGTCATTGTCCAACGTAGATACAACCACACAGGAGATGCAACAACGGAGTGTTGTCTAAAGTAAGGGCAGGAAAATAGGATAGGAGAAGAAGCCCTTTTGTTTCTTTGCAGGTCAGCAAACACGGGTTTGGATGGTCCAGTTTCTTTTCGCGTTTCCTTTTCTTTCGTCAAGCAATATACCCACGCAATTTATGACGAATTGAATCGGTTTCTTTATTTATTTTCTCTTTTTTTTCTACTTTTTTTTCATGATCTGCTCTTGGTAAGTGTCGTCTGCATCTAACCGCCGAGCCCTTGATGCCCAAGGCCAAGTTGAGGTCACCCTGCACGAGGCCGACCGTCTTGCCGGCCGCCATGCCCCACACGTCGTTTGAAGCCGGCGTCCATAAATTTCCTCATCCCAATCGGTTACCCTTTGATGTTTGAGGTCCAGCAATTCCTTGTCCATTCCTCATCCTCACAAAATTCATCCTTCCTTCAGTTGGCGAAAGATTTCGTAAGCTCTCATTGAGCAAAGCGGCACTTCCAGTATCACGGCATCAACGTGGCCCCGACTTCCTCGAAGATGGCTTACATGTGGCCTTACAATTTCGGTCTCGGCGAGGACTGTTTGATTGGAATCCCACCTCTCTTCTACTTTCTTTTCAAAACAATCGAAGGAATCTTGTTTCCTCCCCAACTGTTCACCCCTCGCCTGGCCAGCAACTTCGACCGCCTTAGACCTGCGTCTATCGACACTTGCAGTCCTACCGAGCCTCAAGAAATCTCCATTTACAATGATCACCGACGAGACATTGACGCCTGGCATGCCGTAGTAGCGTGTTTCTTGATTATCTTACTCTGCTATACCCTCCGCTTCTCCGAAGACAAATGGAACATGAGCTCCAGGACAGGGCGCTGGTCATACCGTCTCCAATGGGCGAAACAACACCTCTACAACAACCCACGTTTGGCTCGCGCTGCGCCCCCGATTATGGTTCCTTCACAAAGGGATTACCACCTCACTCAACGCCGCGAGGCAATAAGAGTACTCCTCAAAGTTATGATCTCAGCATGTCTGTGTCCGATCACGGAGTTATTCTTTTGCACTAGGGAAGCAGTTTGGGAACGATTGCATACTAATGCGCAAGGAAACCCCGGTGGAGAGGTACACGGTCCGGTGGAGAAAGGGCTTTTCTTGATTTATCTGATCTTCAGATATGGTTTCCTTCCATTGTTCGTGACTGCGTGGGCTAGTGTGGTTATCATTACCTATATGCTCGATGGGCGCGACAGTTGCGAAAATGCATTGGCTGCCTGGGACTTATGGATTGACGGGTGGTTATGGGAACGCTACGGGCAGTTGGAGAAAACACTGGCAGACATGAGGTACATGCGTGTGATGGAGGATGTCGACCCAGGACCGCCGAACAGGTCAAAAGACCCTCGCTTGGACTTCCATTCGCCGGAGTTAGTAGAGCGTGTCCTGTCCGAACGTAGACAGTATTAGGGGTTTTCCTGCACCCAACACTGTGCGGGCTTGACTTGAGAGAGAAGTGTCCCGTCGTTGATCAAGCTGGAAAGTAAATGGTAACTCATCATGTCAGTGACTAGCACCTGACTCGTGTCACTCATCTTCATACCTCTACTCTGTACACGAATAATAGTTCCGTTACTTCCACAAGGCATTCAGAACCGTCTTTGGCCCTTCGGGGATCATAATCTATTTACATTCGAAAGTGACCTCAACCTTCCTGTACTATGATCATATTTTGTGCATGCATAGACGTAAGATCTAGCCAATCATTGCACGTCTTTTATGCAAAGCCCACTCATTGTGCATGCTCTGATCATGATCAATAACGTAAACCTCCTGCACTCGACAACCAGCAAACCGACGTGAAAGATCGTGATCCCAGAACAATATGGCATCATTTTGCCATTTATATCTGACTAATATTTTCATCATGCGGCCTGCCCTACCTGCTATCTCAAAATAGAGGTACCGGCCATTCTTCCCTTATACTTCAAACGACCCATGGGGACAGACAGAAGTCAACAACTCTGATCTTCACCAGCAAGGACAACAATTTGAATATTGGCTACCCTAGCCACTCGAAATATTCATCACGCTTGAGATTGGTCATCCAGAGCAGCCGGCATGGGGATGAAGCTCGTAACTGACGAAGATGACAACAAAATTGAAACCGTCGTTCTCGATTTCACTCTGGTCCCGAAACAAATCAAGACCCCAACGCAACTGCCCTCGTCAAACAGAAGATATAAAATCGACACTCGAGCATAACGAGCCGCGTCCGCGACAGGATGACCACCCCCGTTATTTATCCCCCCGAAGCATTCACAAATCAGGTCAATCAACCCGCCAAGCCCTTGATGCCCAATGCCAACTCAGGTCTTCTGCACGAGGCCAACCGTGGGGTGTTGGACGGCCGCCATGCCCCACCCGTCGTTTGCATCTCGGTATGTCGGGTATGGCAGTGGCAATCGACATTTTCTCCCTCCACCGATTGGAGTGTTCTTCTAGTTCACGCGCTTTCTTTCCTCGACTCTTTGTTCTCTGCTGCTGGAGCGTACCCGTCCCGACGACCTCGCGATCCGCTGTCTGGCAATTTCCATCGACTCGCACTTTTCTCACATCTTCTCACAGAGCGACAAACTTCCTGAGGTATATCACTCAATCGAACTCCCCTCGAAGTCACGCACTACGTACCATTCCTCTACTAACTGGCCACTGTTTGGAAGCACTCTCGACCCATCGAGCCACTTTCTACCTACACCTTGACAGGACGCTAAAATGATCCGTCGACCTCCTAGACCCAGTTATCCTTACCTCTACAACTTCGGTCTCGCCTCCGACTTCCAGCTTGCCTTTATCCAACCTTTTCTCTACTTCTTATTAGCAGTCCTTCTTGACACCGCTCCACTGGAAGTGACTCCGAAGGAAACCCAAGGTCTTACAGGGACGGCCTCTCCCGACACCGGCAGTCTCACTCAGCCCGACGAACTGCTCGCCGCTCTCGCCCAAAGTCGTCACGAACTTAGGGTGAAGGCAGTTTTGATATCCGTAATCATCATCGGCGTAATATGTTTACTCTTCCACCGACTGGACTTCATCTGGCATGATCCCTACGTCGACTCCTTTACCAAAAACAGTTTGTTTGATTCGAATCCGAATCCAGCGCCTGATGATTACCGCATAACCAGAAACCGAGAGGCAATGCAGTTTCTCTTTACGGTGGTCATCTCAGGGGTGCTCTGCCCCATTGCAGACTGTTTATGTAGGCGCGGAGATGGAGCGCTTGTGTATCCAGACGATTGGGAGGTGCGTTTACTCCAGTCAGACTTTGGAAGAGTCATAGTTGACGCGGTATACGACACATTTATCCTATCTAAGTCTGATTATGATGTATTGATGCGTGTGATGGGATCCATCATGTTTTTCGTGCGTGTGATGAGAGTCATCATGTTTGTTGTGCGTATAGCGATTCCGTGCATGGCTACGGCGGTGACCGCTGTAGCGTTAGCGTTTGTGGTTTTTGGGAGGAGGCAGGGCGTGGTGGACATGTGGTATAGGAGGATTGAGAGATGGGTGGAGGCTTTCGAACAGGAGAGATTCAAAACGACGCTGGCTGAGTTCGATGTTATGTGGGATAAGAAGGACCTACTAGGGATGAGCTGGCAGGCCGTTAAAGATGAGGTGGAAATGGACGAGAGGAATAAGGAGCAGGTTGTTTGGCGGAGGGGGATGAAAGAGGGTAGGGGTTATGGACCTGATTATTGGATGCCGAGGGAGAAAGGAGCGGACAAGCCGTTCCAGGATTCGAGCGCGTGAATGAGGATGCATACCACTCTAGAGGTACTGCTCTCAATCATTCGTGTTGGGATTCTCAGGAGGGCGTTTATGGTCATGTAAGCCGATGATATGGGTCGAAAGCGGCAGGGAGATTTATGTGGAGGCCCTCCATGTCGATTTGTTCTTCACCGGATGATTTGCACAAGTCCCGTGGTCACCACGGGCAATCGAGAGAATCGAATCAAGGTTTCCCCATGCTGGGATCGTGCATGGGAGTGTCGCACCGAAGCGTTACCAACATGAAGATGCGAGAACGTGGCACGGCAGACTGAGGGGGTTGAGAATGAGGATGGTACATGTATGACGATCGGTGTGACGACCGAAGGATGATGGAGAAGTGCGGGCTGGTATACTTGACGTCGAATTTATTCTCTGTTCTTCTCGTGAGTTTTCATGCGATTCTAGCTTCAATGACCATTTTCTACGCGCATCCTGACCAGAAACGAGAACTGAAGAAGTCGTCTACATCAAGCAGAGAAGGACAAGATCAAAATGGCAGCGGCAGCGGCAGTACCCATCCAAGTCGTAAGTTTCATCAACTCGCTCCTAGAATCGATGAGACGACCGGAAGTATCAACGATGCTTTTTGTAACAGGATCATGATGTGGTTGGCGATCTCGATGTCGACGACAGTGAGTCCATTACAGATGCCGAGACTCTTTACGGCTCAACACAATCTGTCACGGCCAGCATCTACGAATACCGCGACGTGCATGGCCGTCTATATCAAGCCTCCAAGACAACAGAGTATATCTTCCCTGTGGACGAGCAACAGCTCCAAGGCTACGACCTAGCGTACGATTCTCCTTTCTGCCCTTCCCAAGACCAAGAGATTGACATAGTCCAGCCACGAATACATGCTCATCCTCTTCTCCAACCAACTCTACCTCGCACCCATCTCCAACCTCCAAACCATACTCGACATCGGCACCGGCACCGGCAACTGGGCCCTCGACATGGCTACCGAATTTCCCTCCGCCTCCGTAATCGGCACCGACATCTCCGCGGTACAACCCACCTTCGCGCCGCCTAATGTGTCCTTCCAGATTGACGACGCCCAGCTCGATTGGACGTTCCAACCCAACCACTTTGACTTTATCCACTGCCGCTTCCTCTACGGCGGCATTGACGACTGGGCCAAACTCTATCGGCAGGCATACACGCACCTGAAGCCAGGCGGCTGGTTCCAAAACGTCGAAATTGACATTGAGACCTTATCCGAGAACCCCAAAGTCCAAAACGATCAGGATCACGTCTTCAAAACGTGGTGTCAACTCTTCTGGGCTGTGGGTGACAAGACAGGTCGTACCATGAGGATTGGGAGGGATGGAACGATGGAACGGTTGATGAAGGAGCAGGGATTCACCGAGGTGGTACACACGAGCTACAAGGTGCCGATCGGGGCGTGGGCAAAGGATAGGAAGCTGAAGCAGGTGGGATTGCTGAATTGGCATTATATTGATCAAAGCTTGGACGGGTTTGCGGTGTACCCGATGGGGCAAGTATTGGGATGGAGTAGGGAAGAGGTGAGTGAGTTGGTAAATAAGATGAGGAGAGCGATTAGGGACGTGAGGAGTCTGAGTTTTATACGGTGAAGGTGGTTTATGGGAGGAAATCGAAGGAGGGGCAGTAATTTGAGGGTTGAGATGCCCTGGTGTGATGGGTTGGGAGTTTGCGTCCAGAGGTGAGTATCGGAGTATTGCCCGGCGGGTTGAAGAGCAGTTGCCTGAGATGACACCAATCGAATACCTGCCTTATAATGATATGAGTTGGAAGTCGCAATACAGCGTGCTGTTGAAGTGGATGAGATTACTGGCGACCGAGAGATGCCGACTTCAGTTTGTGTGGTAGGTCCGTTGACAAAAATGGAGGTTCTTTCCATGATTAAAATTCGGGGAATTCTTTCGCTGCTCACAGCTGACGGAATTTGCAATCCATTCAGGAAGGAAGGAAGGTGGTGATGTCCTTTTCTCGGCGACGGCACCTGCCATCCAAATGAGAACTCTCTTTTTGGTCGTCTGCCTGCCCGACTCTCTGACCCTTTCACTCCTGTCCCCTCCTTCTGCCACGAATTGAGCCTTTCAGTTCAGTTCTGCCTGGCCTCCCAACCTCGGTTCCCCCTACTCGTCTTTCCTGTCCCAAGAACATTTCGAGTACTTACTTCCACCGCCTTCAGTCGCCATCTTACTTCAAGCCTGGGAGCTTTGAACTTCTTCTCTTCTTGGTGTTCCTTTCGATTCGATGTAAGTGCAGAGCATCTTTATCACCGTATCGTCATCTCGGCAACAACAGTGCTAATCCATATCCTCCTTACAAGTACTTCGACAGGTTATCTGCCATCCCAATTCAGCCGCACCATGAAAGTCCCCCTAGTCGCCGCCAGGTCGGATCTTAACCCGCCTCGCCAATTCGTCGAGAATGAGCACGTTCGCAGATGTCACGAGAATCTTGGGAGGATCGGCCACGAACTTTCACCTCTCGAAGACTTGGTGCCCGACTTCCTGAAATCACCCATCCTCATGCGACGATCGAGCCAAGTAACGACACACGCGCGTGCCCCGTCGCCTCTGCAGCCAGCATTACGACCTATGCCCCAGTTACTGACATCCGGCAGCTTCAACGAGCAGATTGTTGAGGGGCCATCCACAAAAGAAGAAGAAAAGGAACAGGGACCCAAGTCAAATGGGTCGCAACCTGAAACACTCATTGCCATTCAACAGCGCATCAATGATTTGGAGGAGGAGAAGTCGAGGCCGGTGCCGCCCCCACAAGTGCAACGGATTACATCGTTCAAGGACGCACTTGAGGTGCCCTTGCAAGCATTGGGATCGAAAGCGGCAGACGTTGGGTCCTCGGGTACCACCACCCTGATGCAGCACTTCTACGACCACATCGTCATAGCCTACCAGCACTCAAGGGCCGACATCGAAAAAGTGTTTACTGCTAACCCTAATAGCACATTTGCAAGGTATCGATCCATGTCGGTCCAAGACCAAGAGCGAGCGTTTCCAATCCTACATGCTTACGTATCCAAACCGGGCACACAGCGTACCTCTACAGAGACCACAAATCCTCGTCACAAACCCAAGTTCTATGCTGTTCTCGGCGGACCAGGTTCGGGCAAATCCACCATCTGCGCAACATGGGCCAAGCTGGATGGCGGCGTTATGCACATTGCTATTGGAGATATCTTGCGTAGCGAGGCAAAGCGACCCGACAGCCCGTATGCCGAAGTCCTCAAAGCCAATCTTGCAAAAGGTGCTATCGGCGATCCGGAGATGACAGTCGGTCTCATCAAGGACTACATCCACACAAGGATACGCAGTGCACCCGAGCCTATTCATACCTATCTTCTCGACGGTACGTAAGCATTCCTCACTCAAACAACATTTACCATGACCGTACTCACCCCTTGTTCTCAATCCAGGATTTCCTCGGGCTATTGCGTCGGCCCAATACTTTGAGCGAACCGTCGGTCCCATCAGCAAGGTCATTGTCCTCGATCTACCCCAGGCGACTCTCATAGATCGATGTCTCCAGCGAAGCCGGTCTGATGACAATCTTGATGCCATCCGAGAACGCATCCGCGTCTATAACACCAAGTCGGGCGAGGTTATCACTACCTATGCACTTCGTGGGAGGGTATCTCCGTTGAGCGAGCCGTCTGACTGGTCAATAACGACTTGGGCACACTTTTGGATCTTGAAGTTACATCATGCATCGCCCTATCACCTGGAAATCGATAATCATGTGGCTCTACGAGTTGTTGCCTGCGGGCTCCTCATATGGGAGCTTTGTAACATACGCAACGACCGCACTGAGCTAAATGCTCGTTGAGAGAGGTGTAGCTTTGCGGTGACCTGGGCTTGGTACCTCTGCCGTGGGGAAGGGAACCTGGTATGGGAACCAAAGAACATGCTAGAAGGATGGAACACAACAACGATGAGGCAGCGGGTGGGCGAGCATGATTTCAAGCGACTGTGACTACATATAGTGGTAGAGGCTATCACGGCTGACAAGACGGAGATGACTCAGTCGAAGACAGTATACGTCTAGCAATAGAAGCATAGTCAACGAAACATGAATAGGTGCTGATGTCCAGGACGTGCTCTTCAATGAACAGTTGGTTGCGTTGTAGCCGAAGTATTTTAGAGGGCTACCTGGGTAGTGAGCGGGTGCCGCCTGGGTGGTCTTCTATGTATGTAATCTGTGGCCTTGAGAGTTCCAGTCCCATTGCAACCAGGCAAATTTATCCATCCGGGACAGCGTGGGACAAAGGAACAATACCTAGAGGTACTCACCAGGAACACCATAGGCATTATTCCAAGCAAAGACATACATCCCCACCTCTTTGGCTATAAGTCTGCACCCTACCAAGGTACCTACCTTCTTCAACCTTAGTATCACGACGGCATGGTCAATTGTCAGTGTCTCGTATTTGATGAAGTGGTAAATTAGGGGCTGAAGATCGACCGCCCGTTGTTCATTTAGGAGAGTAAACATCATGCGATCAACCATCGTCGTCATAATCCATCATCGCATGCGCGCGTGGGAACTCCCTCTGCCAGACAGTGTCAACCCGACATATCCATCGCTTCCCTCATCGCTTATACCATGTCGATCTGAACACTCCCCGTCCTGAGATGTCCGTCTTCCACTTCATCACATACGTTCTCCTCGTCTCCTCTCCACACGCATTGTATTTGACCGCACTTAGCGGGTTTTCCTCGAGGAGATCCAACACTCCAATCATTTCTTCTGCCGTCAACTCATCCTTATACTTGCTCTGGATATCCTCCACCGCCGCACGGAGGGCTGTTTCGCCAGGCAGAGCTGCATTCGCACTGAATCGCTTGTTGCCTGGGAACAAGGTGGCTATTCCGTCCTGACTGGCCTGATAAGCACCCATCAGAACCTCCGCAATCCCCTTCAGCACCTCGCGCGTGGTCTTCTCCTCTACCTCCGAGGCAATTTGCTTGGCAATCCCCTGCCTCACGTCCTCGGTCCAGTCCGCTTCCACTTTGTCGCGCAGTTCCTCGTGTTGCAGCTTCACTTCCTCAGCGACCAGCTCCTCCGCCTCGACTTTGATGGTGTCCACGAGCTCATGACGTATGTCGTGAATGCCGTCTTCGATGCGGTGGTCAATTTCACTGAAGACGTGCTCTGCTTCTTCTGTGTCGTAACGGCAGGGAGTCCGGGTGCGATCGGTGGCGGCGACGAAGTCGGTTATGAACGATTCGAGTCGTGAGGAACACTGATCGAGGCGGGTTTCGAGCTGTGAAATACGGTTTGAGAGGGAGGTGTTGTACGTGAGAACTTGGCGCAATGCAGACACGATGTCGGCGTCGGTTACAGGGGAAAGGAGTTCAGCGGTACGCTGACGTTTGTGGTCTGCGACGGGATCTGTTAGGAGGGGCAGGATATCCATTGTAGCTAGACAGAACATACCAGAGGGGGTGGAAAAATGTGCAGGACTTGCGAGACTGTTAGTCTTGGTGTACGGTGGTTGCGGCCCTTTTCCTGTTCTGTATCCCAGTATGCTGGAGTCTGAATCGCCGTGCTTTTCTGTGGTGCGAGCAAACAAGGGTTCACTGGCCCTTCGCTTCCTACTCGAGGGACCAATGCTTTGTACCGTACGCTGGGAGTCTCCTTCTGAATATGGCGGGGGTACAGCGGCTTCGTCCTCAACTGGATTCCCCAACTCCTCGGTAGAATCGCCGTTAGAGACATGGGCGGCACTGGCCAAGTCAATGACCTGAGCAAATGTGTACTGATATAATGAGCTAGGGTGCGCCCAACTCTCATCCGCCTGCAACCAGCCTAATGGATGGACAGTCGAGAAGACAGAGGGCAGCAAAGCCAGTTGTTGTTGAATCTCCGGTGAAAGGTCACTTAGGTAAATGGTGAATCGATTAACCGAGCCCAAAGATGCGATACTATCAACAACAGCTTGGTACCGCAGCTTCGGCTCAAGACGCCGATCCTTCGGGACCATGAGGTTTGGCGGGTGTGTCATAGTGAGACGCAGAGAAACAGTGCGGCCATTGGGAATGTTACTCATGGTAGAGACGGGCACACAACAGGCGCGTTGGAATTCAATAGACTGAACCTTGTCCGGATCAACGAGTAGCGAAAGATAGGCTTTAGGGCCGCCGCATTTGAGATAGAAGAAGGCATGGAGGGCAAAAACAGCCTCTCGCTTTGCGGTATCCACCAATAGGTCGATGCGCAGGTCTGAAGTATGCTGGTCCTGATGGTTGGCGTCCTCCCAAATTACTACCCCGCTACAATCGCGCAGATTAATCTTGTAATGTGATTCATCGTCGTGTGAACCGGGTGCGGTTGATACATCCTCGTCGTCAGTTCTCTTATGGCTTTCAGACGGTTCGGTATTGAGGTTCTCTCGTTCGACTTCGGGCCGTTCATCTGAACTAAAGTCTTCTTAATATACTCGGACAAGATGAGGCAGACAATGAAATTGGAGGGACAGATCCGCCATGCTCACGCGACAATGTGGTTAACCACCAGTGACGCTCCCATACAAACCAAGGGTCCCAGTCCTTCCACCAGGCATACCTGATGGGTAGGAGTTGGCATTTTATAACGACCCCTGACCGATATGGTTGCATACTGTCTCAGCAACATCCCCATACGAACCAAGGGCCCCAGTCCTTCCACCAGGCGTACCTGCTGGGTAGGAGTTGGCATTTTATGACGGCCCCTGACCGATGTGATTATGTGCTTCGGGTTCATCGTCCGTGGGAAACGCAGTACCTGTGTAACTGAGCCTACTAGCTCTGGTGATCATCTCACCGTCCTCGCGTAGCAATACCGCTCTCAGCACTGCTCCCACACTAACCAAGGGCCCCAGTCCTTCCACCAGGCGTACCTGCTGGGTAGGAGTTGGCATTTTATAACGGTCCCTGACCGGTGTGGAAGGCGTACTTTAAGCACATCATATCGCCAGGCTGCTCACTGAGCGGTGACGGGAAGGAGAGAGTTGGGAGAAGAGAGGGGAGATGAAGGGACAGGAAGCCGGAGGGAGGGTAAGGATGGGAGAGAAGGGAGCAGAGAGCAAGTGTAGGGGGTGTATGTGTGTGTGTCGCTGTTGTAGAAAGACCATATGCCAGTTATAATCAACCAGCTCACTATCACAATCAGGCACTGGTGCTGCAAGGAATAGCGATGATTAGCTTGTCGGTTGCTAGAGAGAGACGAAAAGCGGAGACGGAGGAGAGAAAATAGGAGGCAATGCAGGTTTGAGGCCATAGGTATGATCGGTGGACTAACGAATAACTCACAATAGGGACGAGGGCAATTGAGTTGACGCATTTTGTTCGTCGTCGTCGCGGATGTTGTCATGGCGATACTCGTAGTCGGGCAATTGAGTCGGTGGTGGTTCCTCTAATGCTCCATCGTCGCGAAAGTCGAAGGATTGAGTAGATGACAAGGCTGAATGGGGCGCCGAGTTCGCCATCTCGTAGAGCGATTGATGCGATGGGGGGGATTGACCTGGTAGAATGATGTGATGGCGGAGATCCAAGCGAGAACGAGCGCCAAACGTCGAAGCCCAAAACGATCTTCGGTCACGTGCCTTCGCGCTGGCAACTTGACCTTTTGGGGGGTGTCTGTGGAGCCAGTCTATGTACATATGTACCCAGGTCCACAAATCTCCCCACCCTAAGCATTTGGTCCTGCATATCTCCCAAGACCTCCGTACTTGGCAATGCATTTAGCTTTCCGTACCCACCGCTAGGAAATCTCAAGTTAAATTCTGACATTACATATGTACCTGATTGACACTGTTAACTTCATGTTTGCAACTCAGCTGGCTCAAAACTTGGCTTCCTGGGTGGACCACTACATTCTGGTTGTAGAGCACCTTTGGCCGAGTAACATATGGATGTCTTGAGCAGAAAAGAGGTCTGTGCACTTCCATGAAAAGTATGTCATCGTAGCCCAAGCTTTTGAGACTTCGATAGCGTCCCCGTCTAGGTGTTTTTCATTTGTGGCTCGTGCACGACACCAATAACAGCTACTATTGGCTGCTTAAGTTATTTACGTGAAGCTCCGTCAAAACCCATTATCAACCAACAACCTCTCGACCAGTTCATGCCTCCGTCCAGCAACCTCCCAATCATTATATCGCTTCTCCCCTCCCTCCTTAGAGGCGATACCCTCCGTCCAAGCCTCCCAAACCCCCTCGTAAATACTCCCCACATTCCTCGCCGGCGCCGGCAAGTCCTCCTGCCACTCCTGCCACTTCCATTCCACCTCCTCCACTTTATCCGTCTGATAATCATGCACCTCGATTTTCACATCCCCCGCGCCCAGGAAGATGGATACCGATTCCGGGCTGGTCACTCTGATCTCTCCCCTTTCTCCCGTGAGAGTCCAGACGAAGGCCGGCTCACCTGGGAAGGGCGGACCGCGGCGCATGCGGAGGTGCAGGGACGCGTTTTGCTGGACGGTGTCGGAAGCAGGAAGGGAGCCGACGACGTAGAGTAGATCGGGGGTGTTGGAGGTGACGGTGCGGGTGACGGTGCCCGTTGCGCTGTCCTTGAGGGGCACGAGGGGGCGTTGGATGTGGAAGTGAGATTTGACGTTTGTCAGTTCGCCGAGGGATGATTGGAGGAGGTCGATTACTGCATTTGTGTTAGTCTCCTTTTTATCTCTCTTCAACCAACATCGCAGGTAGGATGGGGAAAAAGGAGAAGAAAGAAAAGACTTACAATGTCCACCCCCAATACTCCACAAATTCCCACCCACCTCCCTCCTGGTGAAATACTCTGTCTTCTCCTGCACCGCCTCTCTCTCCGCCGTAAGTCCACTCAACCTCACCTCGGAACTCAACACCTTTCCAACTCTTCCCCTTTTCAACACCTCCTCTACTTTTATGACCACAGGACTAGCCCACCCTTGCGTGCCCACCACCGTCTTTACGCCCGTTTCCTTGGCTAGCGCAACCAACTCCTCCACCTGCTGCAAATTGCTCGCGAGCGGCCACTCACTGTACACTCCCTTCCCGGTAGTCTTTCCAGTAGCTTTCCACCCCTCCAACACCCCCTTCATATTCCCATAATGGACATCAACCCTCGTCCCGACCACCACCAGGTCCACATCTTCATCCTTCGCTAGCTCCTCGGGACTGCCGTAGGCTTTGACGACGGTAGGGTCAAAGTTGTATTTCTTGATGGCTGCTTCGGCGGCGGAATGGGAGGAGTTTTGGAGAGCGACGATCTGGAATTTCTGTTGGCCTTTTGCGGATAAGAAGTAGGGGAGGTGGGCGAGGGAGAGCCAGGAGGGGGAAGATGAACTGAGGCCGATGAGGGCGACACAAATTGGGGCCATTATGAAGTGTGACTGTGTTTGGGATGGGGTAATCGATGGGTTGGTGGAGGTATGTGGTTTAATAGGTAGATACTGGATGAATGTTTGGGGTGGCTGGTGATGTTTGTACGGTGTATGACTTGACGGAGGAATTAAGATGGGCTTATGTACATCTTGAACAAGTTCGATTTGTTAGAGGTAGCCATGCTCGGTGTTCCAGACTTCACATGGTTGGAGTAGTACGAATCGCCGAATTGGTAATCTGCCAGGTCGTGATATGTTGTTAACGCCGAATTGGTAAGCACTACTGCGTCGTGTCGCCATCACTATTGCCATTCCCATATCCCAACGTATGATGCCAAGAACGGTCGGTGTCTGCCTATCGTCAATGTCAGCATCCTTTCGGTTCTGGTGGATTTTAGGCAACGTACGGAGAAGTGCATACCTCGATTGGTTGGGATCATGGGCAAGCTTGATGCCATTATCAATTGTTATATTGTATGGTAGAAGCAATCATAGCTTTGAGGAGAGGTTACTTGCATCAAGGTCTGTTCATTCGAACTCGTATGTTCCTCATTTGCATCCTTCAGTCAACGACTAGCTTTTCCTTTTCCAAGCAAGCCTGCCAGTAACTCCTCCGGGGTATTAGTCAATCGACTGCATTAAAGATGGCCAATAACTTCCTGCAACAGTCCGTATACACCTCCTGCGTATGCATCGCCGGCTTTAACGGATCCGGACTCTTGTCCCAGCCGTGGGCAACCCCCGGAATCATTCTGTGATGGACCGTCTTGTTCAGAGGCTCGGCCGCCAACCGCTTAGCAAAGGCCTCTCCCTCCTTCTGCAACATGTCCCACTCGCACGTATAGACGAGCACGTTCTGTGGGATGGCCTCCTTGAGTTCATCATCACTGGCTCGCGCGGGCGATAGCCAGGGATGCGCCATCTTGATATCACCAGGGTAAAGGTAAGACCCGTCGAACAGATTCGTCATGGCAGGAGGTAACGTGCTCTCGGGCTTGACGCAGGTGGCGCGCTTCTCGGCGCGCGAAACGCTGTAGTCGGTGACGGGGTACCACGTCGCGATGGCGCGGATCTTGTGGTCGGGGACTGGCGGAGCCTTGTTCTCGGGATCGGCCAATTCCTTCAAGTGCTCGTTGAAGCGCAGCGTGGCAGTGATGGCAATGTTGCCGCCGGCTGAGAAACCGGATGTTGCGAGCTTCATGGGGTTAATGTGTAGGTCGGCAGATTGGCGAATAAGGTAGAAAAGTGCATCGGCAGCGTCGTCAACGGCGGTTGGAAATGGGTACTCGGGCGCGAGGCGATAGTCGACCGAGACAAAGACGGCGTCGCAGGTGTCGAGGACGTAGCGGGCAAATCGGGCATCGTCGGTACCGTTGCCGATTGTGAAGCCACCGCCGTGGAAGTTGACGACTGCGGGGTATCGCTTGCCGTGTTTGGCGGCATCTTCGTAGCCCTTTGGAGTGTAAAATTGGAGGGTAAAGGTGCCCTTGTATTTGGATAGAAGCGAGGGGATCGTAAGCGTGAAGCTAGGGTTGGGTGGTCGAGGGCTGGCCATGTAGTGGAGAGTCATGCCGAGGTACATGCCGGATCGCAGGGCAGAAGCCTGTGCCTTGAGATACCATCTCGATTGGGAAGGGTTGATGGCATCGTTGGCGGTTTCGGGTCTCACCCAGCTTCCTTCGTCTTTAGGCTTTGTCGGCGGGACGGGGATGCCCTCAACGGTGGGAATGTTGCCTGTCATGGTGTTGGCGATTCGGCCTACTAGGGGGCAAACTGTTGAGAGTGAACAAAGCGATTGCGACAAAATAGTCAGCAAAGTGCTACAGAATATGATGGTGTTAGGGTAAAAGTAAACAAGTGATGATGATGGAGATGCAGCTCCTAGAGAACAAACATATGTCGTGTCAATGGAAGTATGGATGGAACAGGTAGCACGAAAGGTGGGTGGAATATGGACAAAAATGATCATTCAGCGATAAATATGTGACAAGGCTTGTCGATTCTCGTGTGTCGAATTACCTCCATGAGTGCCACAGCAATTCTCATCCGTCATTGCTGTCGGTGCTCCATCCATTCAACGAAGTCCAGGAACAGGAACAGGACTCGGACGACTGACTATCACGGGCTGTGCGCTGTTGGGCTTCAGGCTTCAGGGGACTCAAAATAAGGGATAAGGAGCTGAGCTGCTGAGGTCTCTAGAGAGGAAGGGGAGGGGAGCGGAGGGGAATTGATGTCATCGGCAAGAAACGCGGGGACTGCTGATTGGTCCACTTTACCCCAAGGTCAAGGCCAAGGCCTAGGCCAGGCACATTTCTTGGCTATGTACACAGACACACTAGTTGCCTGCCTGCCGCGAGAGCCATGAGGAATCAAAGAAATCCACAGAAAATCGACCGAATCCAAAGGGAAAAAGAGCGACTTCATCAAGTTGAACAGCCAGAGATGGACCCTAAAAATAACATAATGTTGATTCCTCACAGTGAGAGACATTCACGCTTACTTAGCCTCTTTTCTGTTTGTCTCGTTTCATGTTTAATTTGTCCTCTTCTCGCCGACATTGGCCGCCAGCGAGGTCTTGGCGCTGCATAAAGAGTGACGTCATATGACACATGACGTCGTTTGCTCTTTCCAGTCTGGACCATTTCCGGCCTTTCAGTTTCCCTCTGACGGCTGAGCGGGCAGTCACAACTGAAATTTCAAGACAAGCTGACATTCGCTCATACACTAGAGGAAGTGCACCCATGATGTGGCTCCAGACTGAAGAAACCACGATTGCATGAAAAACCGAATTGACCCCAGCACCAGAGTGGTATCCAATCTTCGTCATATTCGAACCGACCGACAGTAATTGACTGACTGGATCAACGAAGAATGGATGATTGAGGGTCTCTTTCTCTCGATCGAGTGTCAATCTCATGTTCCCGTCTGTGTAGAATTCCCGTTCGGAACCTCGGAACAGCACAAGAATTACAATTATACATACCGTAATCCAGGCACACAAGGTCCCAGATAAGTTACTGTATTGAAACTCGAACAGGCATTAGACCATCTCATCCCATTCCGCCGGCATCCGAAGTTGTCTGGCGGTTCTTCGATGTTGCCCCCCTCCCCTCTCCCTGCCCTCAATCACAAGCTGTAAGCATCCATGCCTCTGACCAAGCAAAAGCCCAGCCCGACAAAAGTGACCGGGGTGCAATCAAGGTTCCCTAGCAAATTCCCGAACCTTCGTCATCGCCTGTTTTCTCTTTTTTTTTCTTTGGTTGTTTTTCGGTTTCCTTCACTTCTCTGATAAATGTTTCCTCTTCTATAATCACTCACACTCTCCCCTGCTTCCGCTTCTCTTCTCTTGTCTCCATCACCATCTGCAGGTTGCACACACGGCCCTCTTTGTCTTGGGGCTGCCACACAGTCCACAAGGTCCCCATTTACAAGTCGTTCATTGTCCCACATCACCAACTTGAACATCACCCAGTAATCAACAAAAACGAAAACAGATACCCAACCAGATACCCCCAAACTCTACCGTCACCATGTCGCCAGGCAAGCTCAAGAAGCCATTGCTGGCTCTCAACCGCATCATCGGCCATTCCTCGGCCAAGAACCACATGAGCAAACCCAAAATCGGCGACATCGACCAGCTCGACGACGAGCGCACAAAGAAGAACATCCAGAAGATCCAGGAGAGGCGCGCAAAGGAATACCAACTCGAGGAAGAGAAGAAATTGATGATAAAAAAACGCAGCGAGGAAGAGAAAAAGTGGCACGAAGCCGACGGCCCCGAGATCGCCCGTCGCTACGGAACACAAGAAGAGGAGGCCCTCGCCCCGGCAAAGTCCCTTCAATCCCTCGTCAACGACTACCAGAACATCGGCAAGACGGTTAGCTTCCGAGCCCGTATCCACCACGTGCGCGCCTTGAGCTCCAAACTCGCCTTCGTCGTCTTCCGCGACCAGATCGAGACGGTCCAGGGTGTCCTCTCCGTCAGAGATGGCGTTGTCTCGGAGAACTTTGTTCGCTGGGCCGAGCACATCACGGCCGAGAGTTTTGTACACGTCGAGGGAAGGCTACAGCAACCCCCCGAGGAGATCAAGGGGTGCACCATCCACAATGTCGAGGTTGTCATCGACAGCATGCACCTCATCGTCCCTATTGACGAGCATCTCCCTGTCGATGTTCACTCGATTGACCACGTCGAGGTGGACAGCGAGACACATCAGCTCGAGTCCTTGGCCTCGACCAGAGTCCGTGTCTCCAACCGCATCGCCTTCCTCCGCACACCCACCGGTCAGTCCATCTTCCGCATCAATGCCGGTATCTGCAGCATCTTTCGCCGGTACCTCGAAGACAAGGGTTTCATCGAGATCCACACTCCCAAGCTGCAACCCGCTGCGACCGAGTCGGGTTCTGAGGTCTTCAAGGTCAACTACTTTGGCAGGACTGCGTTCCTCGCCCAAAGCCCCCAGTTGGCCAAGCAAATGAGCATTTCGGCCGACTTTGGCCGTGTCTTCGAAATCGGCCCCGTCTTCCGTGCAGAGGACAGCAACACGCATCGTCACTTGACCGAGTACACGGGTATGGATCTGGAGATGGCCATCGAGCAGGACTACCACGAGGCCATGCACATCATCGACGGCTTGATGAAGGAGATCTTCAAGGGTATCTACGGCAAGTACCGCAAGGAGATCGAGATCATCAAGACGCGCTTTCCCCATGAGGATCTGGTCTGGCTACCAGAGACCCCCATCATTCCCTTCAAGGATGCCATCAAGCTCCTCAATGATTCCGGCTGGACCGATGAGCACGGTAGACCCGCTTTGGAGACTGAGGATCTGAGCACCCGTGCCGAGATTCAGTTGGGCCAGGTCATCAAGGAAAAGTACAAGACGGATTACTACATCATCGACAAGTTCCCATCCTCTGTTCGTCCCTTCTACACTCATCTTGATCCCCAGGATGACCGCTTTACCAACTCGTTCGATATCTTCCTTCGTGGACAGGAGATCACCACCGGTGGTCAGCGTATCCACAGGCCTCACCTTTTGGAGGAGCGCATGAAAAAGGCCGGTATCGAGCCTCTGGGCATGCAGGAATACCTTCAAGGCTTCGAGTATGGTGTTCTGCCCCATGCTGGCTGCGGTATCGGCCTCGAGCGCATCGTGTTTCTCCTCCTGAACTTGGGCGATATCCGCAACGCTTCTCTCTATCCTCGCGACCCCAAGTCCCTCCCCGAACATAAGGAAGTCGCTAGCAGGCTCCCCCACCCCGAAGCCGACACCATCAAGTATGCCTATGACTATGACCATGGCGCGACTGGACTCGAGCTTCCTCCCGTCGAGAAGCTCATTGTCAACTACGGTGACGCCACCAACACCTCGTGGCTCGACGAGCGGTACCATGTCTGGCGCCATGAGCAGACGGGTGCTGCCATTGGTTACGCTGAGGACAACGGGTACGCCCTTGTCATGGGCAACCCGCTCTGCGACCCTCGCCAATACACGCTCGTCATTCGCGCCTTCCTCCAAGACATGCGTCACACCAAGGACCTCCGTCCTCTCTGGCTCTTGGTAGGTCAAGAAGTCGAGGAGATTCTCGGCTCCAAGCTCGGTTGGCGTTCGCTCTCTTGCGTCGCCGAAGAGCGCGTGTCTGTCGACTCAGCCAAGAAGGTGGCCAAGAAGGAGCGTCAGGCCGAAGAAGCTGGTGTCACCATTCACGAGGTACCCATTGGCGAGCCCGTGCCCGAGCACATCCGCCAAAAGTGCGACAAGCGCATCCAGGACTGGAAGGACAACCGCAAGGGCAAGAGGCAGGTGCACATTACCGAAGTCCGCCCGTGGGTCGACATGGAGCACCGTCGCTACCTCTGGGCCGAGGACAAGAACGGCGAGGTTGCCGCCATGTGCGTCCTCGCCCGTCTTTCTCCCGCAAACGGGTATCAGATCAAGTTCGCCTTGGACTTCCCCGGTTCTCCCAACGGAACCATTGAGGCCCTGATCTCGGCGGCGATCCAGATGCTGGCCAAGGCCGGTGTCAGGAACGTGACGTTTGGCGCGGGCGCCTTGCCGGAGATGGTCACGGGCGGCCATCTCAACGGGATGAGAGCCAAGATGTTGAGCCATACCTACAAGACTATTTGCCAGCAGTTGAAGTTGGTGAACAAGTCCGAGTTCCGCGAGAAGTTTGGCGCGACGAATGACTTGGTATATATCTGCTACCCCTTTATGGGTCTGGGTGTCTCGGGTGTGAGGACACTTATCAAGTTCTTCGAGGATGAGATGTAAGAGGTCTGGAATTCTGGTTCACGGGTTATGATTTGATGGCTGTTTTTCGATGGCCTTGACGATGGGGCATTCATGATGGCATGCATTCACAGTTATGTTGTTTTTGTTTTGTTTTTCTTCTTTGCTGTTCGGTTTTGATACACGATGCGATACCCTCTTGGTTTGTATACCATATTCAGTTACCAGCACTCAAAGCCACAAGACGTATCTAGTTACGTTGTGGAAGTCTAGTAATCATAGATTAATAGGTGATAGTGGTAGTAATGGGAGTGGAAAATACTCATCTCCATCAAGAAACGTTCATCTTCTTGACTCTGTGTATTTGCACCTTTCTGCTTCTTCCTGTCATACCCGAAGTCCCTCAGGCCACACAGATTGAACCCATGTCAAAAACTTGATGGCTGACCATTTGACGAACCAGAATAGGCAGGTTCTCATCGGAATCCTCAATTTATAACACCTTCCATTATAATAATCCAATGTAGTATAACCCCCGACGACTGGTTCCTATCAAAGCGCACACACCCAAATACTTCGTTGCATTTGTTTATCTACTACTACCCTCCTATTTGAGTAGAGCTATTCACGGCGGGGTAAACGATCCCCAACCCACGTGCGATACCTACCCTCGAACCAAGTGGAAAACCAGAGAATCCATTTGTTTCCCTTTTCCCCTTTCCACTTTTCCAAAAAGTATGGAGATTGTTGGGGAATCTCCATATCTCATCTCATCTCATCTCATCTCAATCTAGCAGGTGTACTTAATGCCCGCTCGCGGTTGGGGGGTCTCGGGGTCGCTTGCTTGCAACGTTAGGATACAACAAAGATGATCCCGGTCGGGTTAGTGGGCGGGCGGTAGCGGGTGTTAGCGAGATTGAATGGATGCATTGCAGAATGTCGATCACCTCACCCCACTCATTTGAACATGACTGAATGGGGGTATGTGGGATCGTGAATGAATAAAATGAAAAGGGGGTGGTTTCCTCCGCCTTTCAAGATGGGTTATTTTTTTCGGTGAAGGTTTCTGCTCCTGGTTTCTTTGAAGTGGCACAATTCGTTTGGTGTCTGTTGCTTCGTGAAAAAAACGAAGTCACAGAGTAGAGGCTAAAGTTCAGGTTGGTAACAACTTGAGACTGTTTCAGTCACCTCAACTCACTCACTTCAGGTTAACTTCCCCTTGGAAGCAAGCTGGAAGTCGAACTGGGAACTAGTGGGAAGTGTCGGTGCGAACTGCGACAAAGAGTAAGGTATTTCTTCTTCACGATCTGTATCTGGCTTTGAGATTTCGGCCACTGACCCTCCAGATCAGAAAAGTTCACTCCGTCGAGGCGGTTCTTATACCTCCCGTCACCAGCTGCTGACCCCAGTCACCTAGTTCCATATCGCCTGTCCAAACCACCACCACCACCGTCAAAATGTTGCTTCCACTCAAACCCCTCGTAGCAGCACTCGCCTTCACCGGCACCGCCGTCGTCCAAGCTGCCCCCCTCTTCGACTCCGTTACCTCCTTCCTCAGCCACCTCACCACCAACCCTCCCAACGCCGCCCAACACCTGGACCTAGAAACCCCCGGCTCCGATCCCACCGGTCTCAACACCATTTCGACTCTTTCTTCATCAACCCAGTCGATCCTCCAAAAGAACCAAGCCTATCTCTTGATCATCAACGCCACGCCCTTCACTCTGCGCAGGACAGGCGGTCATTCCTACCAGATGCCCATATGGGACAATTCCTTTCCTGATCTCGTGCGACCAGGACAGAGCATACGCGTCGAGATCGAAGCCAAGACGCATAAAGACGATGGGGCAGAGATGAGGTATGCTGTTGATGAACTGGGAGGAAGGGAAATCGAGTTCCAGTACCGCGGCCGAGACGGTCCCACTCTGCAAGTGGAGTGGAAGAGTTTGGCGGCTGTGAATAACCCTGTAGGATCGGTGCGGAAGTTGATTTGGCATCAGGGAAACAATGTCCCTTTTGTGTTGGCTGCTGCGCCATCATCCGCGACGGCGGTTGATCCGGCTAAGGACTTGATGGCTAGTCCGGGCCTGCCGATGGCGGGGTGGATGAAGCAGGGGTACGAGCGGATGCATTGTTTGAAGCTGAGGGAAATCAGCCTCCCGGGCACGCATAATAGTGGAATGTCGTTGCTTACGGGCGGTACGCCCCTTGTGAAAGCCAGACCGGAGTCGGTGCAGTGCCATGCTAGTCAGATGACGGTGGGCAAGCAGCTGGAGGCCGGAGCGCGGTGGTTTGATGTCCGCCCCGTGATTGCGGGTGGGAAGTTTGCGACGGGGCATTATACGTTTTTTGACGGGATCAGGCTGCCGGCGGAAGTGGATAAGATTCCGGGGCTGGCGGATTTGGCCAAGGAGGTTGGGAAGTTGGGTGGGGGAGATAAGGAGAAGGTGTTGGAAGGGTGGCAGGGCGGGAACGGGCAGTTTATTGCGGATATCGTGAGGGAGGTTAACGAGTTCACCGATAAGAATCCGGGGGAATTGGTGGTGATCAACTTGAGTCATGGCCTCAACACGGATACCTTTTCCCGCAACCCCAACGCCCATCTTAGCCAGCAGGAGTGGGAGAGGCTGATGACGCAGCTGCTAGCTGTCAAGAACCGGGCCACGCACATCACCCAGCCCAACATCGACCTCACGTACCTTCGTATCTCCGATCTGCTCCCGCCTTCCCGCGCTTCGGCGGTTCTCTTGATCGTCGACGATATCACCTCGGACAACAACCAACGCGTTGACCTCTCCAAGTTTGCCAACCAGGGCTTCTTCTACCGTGGCCAGCTTGCCATCTTTGACTCGTACGCCGACACCAACAACCTGAGCAACATGATCAGCGACCAACTGGCCAAGATGCACACGCATCGCACCAAGGCGGACGATGCCATGTTTTTGCTCAGCTGGACGCTGACGCAGCCCCCTGAGACTACTATCATCGGTAGTATCGTCAAGTATGCCCAAGATGCCAACATGGCGTTGGGGGAGAAGCTGTGGGCTCAGGGTCAAATGACGAGGCAGACGTATCCGAACGTGGTGAGTGTGGACGCTTTTGATGGCGATGGAGAGGTTTCGGGGTTGGTGGCAGCCGTTAATTGGTGGTTGACGGGGGAGTGTCCTGCGTTGTAGGTACCTGTACGTGGTGGAGGAATTGGTCTCATAACATGATACACAACTGTGACGCGAGCAAGGAAGAAACGAGGTACGTATCGATGTGATCGATTGTAATGAATTTACTTTTCAGTGCACACATTTAATTACCAGTAATTTTTGTTTCATTACACGTACTCTGGGTGTATAGTGCCAATTCTCCTCTCATTTTCATCGTTGCTCCTTCCGCCATAATGTGATGATCGTTTATGTTGGGAGGGGGGGATCTTGTGGCTGTCGAGTCCACTCATCGCTCCTGCACGTCAGGTCGTCAGATCCTGCCTGCGCCGTGCAGTACTGAGTGTACAGGCAAAAGATGTCAGGATCACGAATTCCAGATGCTTCCGTCGCTTCTCTTCTTCCTCTTGTTTTTCCTTTTGGTCTTCAGAGTTCTCTGACCACAAGCAGAACACATTTTGACCTGCCCAACTTTATGAAAACCATTTTACAGTCAACACGAAACTCCCGCAATATCTTCCTCTTGGTTTCTGATTTACCAAGGTGGAAAGACACATGGAATTGCTTCGTTTTATCCTCCGTTCTGTTTGTTCTTTCCGCTTTCATCTTCCTTGGAATCCCTTCTCACATCAATGGAATCGAGCAAGCTCATACCTTCGTCTCCCATCCTTTCACCTGGAAGTGGCGGCTATCGCTGCGAACAAGACATAGCGGTGGGAGTTTCGGTCAGACACATCGCAAGTGCGCCAAATAACATCCCCACAAGCCACACGAGAACGGCTGTTTTTTCTTCATTGAGGATTTTATCCAGTCAGTTCTCTCAACAAACTCATGCACTGGATCTCTCTGACCCCATCTACACCATTCAGCACTTGCTGACAGTATTCTTTCTTATTATTCAACTACCTGTGCTGTTCTGGTATAGCCCCCACTTGCCCTTATTACCTGCTTTTCAGGTTGTGTTGGTTATCCAAACCCCAAGCTGGCGCTTGCAAAACAAGTCCCCAAACACATAGACCCATTTCCCCAAGGGCCCGACAAGAATCTATTCATGACCGCGGCGGTAGACGGTGGGCCATCCCATTGGTATCTCCCATGGAAACACCTGCGTCACAACAGTTCTTGTCTCCCTATCATACCTCCCCTCAAAGAACTTGCGCTCCTGGTCTACGTGCGTAAAGTGACTCTCCTCTGGCGACGCACCTGGTAGCCTGTATCTGTTTACCGTGGCGACATGTATGCCCTCAACGGCAGCCCCTCTCTTGACGTTGCCAGCCAATTGCTCCAAAAGACCGACCAGATATTCGGTATGCCTCCATTCTTCGTAGATATAAACGGTTAGCCTTTTGAGCTTCGTCAATCCGTGTGTTCTCCAAGCCGTCACAATGGCCTCGTTTTCAACAAACAACTGGAGACACTGTCGTGCGGGCAGTTCCTCGCCGTCTTCGTCCATTTCAATCCATAGTCGCCCAAACTCTATGTCGAGCTCTTTCAACCCCCGGCACCGCTTCATGACGGTGTTTCCCATGTTCGCGAGCTTCGCAATCCAGGCGTCCATTTCCTCATTCCTATCGAACTCTTTATAACACTTGACCCTCAAGTGTCTGATGTTGAACGAGTTGGGCCTTGTGATCCTCCCCAGCCAGAGTCTGTGATGTATCAAGTCCAGGTGGAAGGTGTTGGTGGTGTAGAAGATGATCGCAGCCTCGCGCGCAAACTCCCGAGATACCCGCAACAAGGGTGGAAGGGGGTGAAAGAGCGGACCAGCTGCTCTACGGGCATCTTGGGCCTCATAATGAAAAGTGGGCAGCGGCAAGGTGTTGTGCGGAACGATCAGGTCTTTCGAAGTGAGCAGGGCGCCATATACCATATTACGGATCTCTGCCGGCAGTCGGAAAAAAGGGAATGGTGGTCGGCGGACCAAGGGCCGGGAGGGAGGGAGGGTCAAGCTGAAGCGAGCGGGAAGCGGGCGTAACGCAACAGCCTGAGCAAAGGCGGCAACAGGCGCAGCGACCACTGGGCCAGCTGAGGGGTTGTTGGACGTATTTCCGGGGTCGGCAGCAGAGGACTCCTCTACAATGACTGTGTCTTCGGTATTCTCGTCAACTAGAGAAGACTTGTATGTTAGATCCATCTTGGTTTAGTATTGACAGTTCTGAGTAGAAGGGGTGCGAAATCTGGTATATAGAGAGAAAGAGAGTCGCGCAAAAGAAAATGAAGAGGAGATACAGGTTTTCCACTATCTCTTTCATGTTCGAATGCCGTTGTTTGGTGAAAGGCTTTCTGGAGATAAATGACCAAGATAAAAAAGCTAGCAAACACAGGCAGACATGAACAAAAAGGTGACTGCAAAAGCTGTGTTCGCAATCGAATTGTCTTCATCGTCCTAATCAGGCGCAGGCATTGCCGGGGTTGTTGAGCTGCCAACAGCAGGAAAGACTGGCTTCTTAACCTCGGCGAGGGGTTGAAGCAGGATGAACGAAACCTTGGAGAGTGACGGAGTGGACTGAAGCCATTGTTGTTAAGTTCAACGTCAATGGTGATGAGCGCGGTACTTGAACTTGAGGAGGAGCAAGACATAGCAAGCGGGAGATGAGAGGCGGGAGACGTGATGTCTAATATTTCTGCAGCAGGAGCCACCGATATCGTATAAGGAGCTCCTCGGGAGGTGTGTGGCTTGGTAAGCGAAGACCGGAGACCATGAGTTGAGTGGTATAGAAGGTGGTGCCATACACGCGAGTCGTCCAAGACCCCGCATAATGGTTTGTGGAACATTAAAGGGTAGTTCCAGGAAACCTTCAAAAAGGAAGGGGTCATCTCCAATGATCCACAGTTGTCCCATGTCCTCTTGGGTTTGACGGGTACAGATAAGTGCCCCCCAATGCTCCGGTATGCCTCATGCGGCATGATCCATATCCTGTTCGTGGGGCTTGTGAAAGAGGTTCGGAGTTTCGCTGATCTCTCACTTCTTCATCTCTGGCCAGATTTCTGTAGATGCCCGTTCATACGCCTTGGTCCCATCCAGACGATGAATTCGTCATAATCACGAGCGGGTTTTGGCCATGCCGCGGTTGTCGACACAAGTCTCCATAAATCTGTTGAACGAGTCCTGTACGAGAGTCTTGTAAGGGCGTTGTCATCCGAGGGAGTGCTCCCGGGGTTCATGCCAGCACCAGAAATCGAGCGCACCGAAGATGTTCTTGTCGCCGGTGTTGTTTTCTTGTCACGGAAGTGTCTCTAGCTGTTCGAGTAACGCGGCGCGATTCTCGGTGTCTTCTTGATTGCTGGTGGTTCTGGTAGGAACGCCCTTTGTGCTTGGGATCGGTGAAAAGGTTCTGGCCGGATTCAGAGAAACATGAGACTTTCTTCGGTGTGCATTTTGGTGGCTAAGTTACGATGCGCCCCAGAGTGTGTTGTTGGTCGACGATCCTGGCCGTGGCATCCGTCTAATTGGTTTCTTGAGGGTGGCTCTTGGTGTTTGCCTCATGTGCGGTGATGAAGCATTGCATAAGCTACTTCGTCTTGGCCGCGACACGGCAGCGAACCTCCTTAAGCAAAGAAGGTAGCACGGCGACAAGAATTTGGTGTTGTGAATGCTGGCAGCCCCAAGCGAAGGGACGCTGTAGCGAGAGCTATCGGTTGAGTGCTTTGGGGAAATTGTTGGTTGATGTCTCCGTTGCACGGAAACCAAATGTTTTCGGATCGAAAATGGATATAGGTGCAGGGAGGGCAATGACGATGGCTGCGTTGACCCATCCTCCGCTGCCCCGTCTACCGCCAGGCTCGCGCCTCCCCATCGAATTGATTCGTTGACAAAAGACCAACGAAACCGTTCCCAGCAACAAGATTGCCGCTTTCACTGATACCGATCGCAATGCGCAAGCCGCCGTTAAGTGAATAATGAATGGGTAAAGGGAAGGGGATCAATTTACCTTCGCCATTCTCCAGGGAATAATTTGCCATATGGCGATTAGCAAGAGCATGAGAAGAGCCGGTAGAAGACATAATGGACTGGACTTGAAAGGATAAAGATGGCTGTGGCGGTTGCAAGAGTTGTGAGGGATGGAGTTGGAACAAGAACAACTAGAACAGCGTGCAGTCTTGGGGAGAGAGTGGTTGGTCAAACGGAGAAGGTGTCGAGATAAAAGGTTGCTTAAATGATGCTGTTGGGATATCGTGTGTTGTCGAGATTGGAAGTTTGGGGAATGAAGGAGGGAAGTTGGCGTGAGTTTGGAGCTGCGGGACAAACGTCTGGCGAGATAGATTGCCGGTGGAAGGACAATTCACTTGTAAACCTCTCTAGTGAAGGGACACCGTTGTCTGAACGGGATGCAATAGATCCAATATCACGAGGGTGACGAGTGAAGGGTAGCAAGCAGAATCAAGTGAATGCAGGTGGTTCTCTTGTCAGAGTCCAGATGGAACCGGACTGCGACAAGATCCACAAGAACCAGCAGCATTCAGACCGTCAGAAAACTAGAGAGCACACTGCACAGTTTGGAAAGACCGTTCAAGTGTCCCGAACCTGACTGCGATAACTGACCTTTACTCCGTCAATTCCCGGCCAAAATGGCTCATCCTAGGTAAACAGGGCTTGACAGGAAATGCCCGGAGCTCAAGAGGGTATAGAAGTGCACTTGTAGCGGCAACCAATCTGCAATCATCGCGTATTGGGATACCGACATGGCGCCCCCCCCCCCTGGCGCGTAAGACCCGTGGACCCGTCGTCGACGGGCAACACTCTCATGAGTATGCCCAGCACCAGTACTAGATCCAGTTTCACTCGCGGTTCTTCTTATTTGTCACGCGACGGCTGAAGCTCAGAGCACATCGCACGTCAAGTGCCCATGCCAGTGCTTCATGCCGCCAACCTCGCCCATCAATTTGATCGCAGCATCGAAACGATCTCTAGAATCTCAAAGTGTTTCCAAACCCACCAGATTCTCGTGCCCAAATCCGAAGACGGCGGAAGGCCAAGCGAATGATCGAGCTTGCGGTGACTGAAAAGCCACCGTCATCTCTCGGCAGCCTCTCAACCGGGTCAGCCTCCAGGCCGGGCGCAGAATACTTTCACGCCAAAGAGTCACCGACAGTTACCAATGCTGTCCCCCAAAAGTCCAAGGCGGCAAATCGTGTGGCCATGCCCAGCGTTTCCGCTCAAAAGCAGCATGCCCAACTGAAGGTAACAAGTCTTCAGGACCACCTCCAAACCCCCAGGTTGTTGCTTCATCAAGCTCTGTCAAGCTTGAAAGGCCACAACCAGCCTTCTACGATCTTGCTACGCCACGGTTTTGCTATCAACAGCGACGACTGCGCGTATTACATGTGAGGTGCGCCTCGCTAGGATGGAAGTTGCAGCTGGGGGTGATGAAGTGTGGTGGTTCGTGACCTCCGTTTGACCATTCTGGGCACGTTCGCCGTTTACTATACCAAGGTACCTATCTACCTCTACTCAGCTTGCGATATTTGTTGACAAGTTTGTTGGACCCTGTTGCTGCCTGTTCGATACTATTGAAGTGTAGAGCTGATTGGAGTGAGTAAGTCTACACGGAGGCCCCCTTTCGATTGTGGCTTGCGGGGACATCGTCTTGATGGGGGGTGTTGGACTCGCCCGTCTTGCTCTTGTTGCTCGGCTTGGGCTATTGGTCGCGGCCAAAGCTCGCTGGAATGAGAACGTTGGTGCCAGTGACCTGAAAAGTGGTGTCCGTTGTCATGTCTAAATCTTCCACGGGTTGCAGTCTGTGGTGATGGGCATGGAAAGTGGTATACTCGCATCTCACACTGACACTGAACAATGGCTCATCGAGAGCGACACTTGTTAATAGCCATTGTTCATATGGAGAATTAGTGCAGTGATGGGGAAGATCAGAGTTGGAGACAGATGGATTGGGTGTGAGTGGATGAATCATGGTTGCTTCCTTCCTATTCCACAGCCTTCTTCTTCGTTCTATTTCGTTGCCACTGAGGGAGCGGGACTGTAGCCCTCTTTCCATTCTTCCCCCGCCCCCATTGAGAACCTTGATGAGCTAAAGATGCACTTTTGCAAGGCAGCCAAGCAGAACCCGAGACGCAACCCTTACAATTTCAATCCTTCAGTTTATTTTCAAATATTTTTTTTTTTTTTTTTTTTTTTTTTTTTTTTTTTTTTTTTTTTTTTTTTTTTTTTTTCTACCCAGGCCTCCTCGCTTTCCTTCCTTCCGAAACATAAATTCATTGCCCGAGCCACTTCACCTACCTTCATTCCCCAGAATTACCCCCAACGGAACCGACAAGATGGCATCAGTATACGACGTGGAATACGATTTTCACCCAGACGGTACCGTAACCCCTTACCTGGTCGAAGTCGATTCCTCCTCAGGAAATTCCAGCCCGCTCCTCCACCCAGCGTCTGATCTGGAAGACTTCGCCTACTGGCCTCTACTCGAATATGCAGACTGGGATTCGGCTGTCAACAAGGATCCAAACACGCGTGCCTCTTCAGCTTCACGACCTGTTGCCAAGAACAAGAGATCAAGGAACGGACTAGGCGAAATGGAAAAGCGCGTCAAGAGGCAGAGGCTAGACCTCGATGGATCTTTCCATACGGCGTGAATTAGGAAGTATCGCCAAAGGGGACACTCTAACACATTGACAAGATGACAATATCTACGACACCTATGGTGTGTTCTTTACGGACACATGTGGACAGGCTCTGGGACACGTCGAATATCTCAGAAAAGTATGCCACTCCTACACACCGTATCCTATTTTTCTGAAGAGTACTAACTGATCACTGCGCCAACAGTCTCCGCGACCAACAAGCCATACACCGCAATGCGCAAAAAACAATCCGACCCCAAACACAACTACCGTATTCTGATTCCTGTGCATTACGGCATGAGTAAACACGAAACTGCCGACAAAGCCACAAAGCAGATCCTCGGCAGTTCCCGCCATAGGCGGCACCCGTCTTGGGGTTCTGGTATATGCACCGCGGTCTCGGACATCGCCGTTACCGGCAACGAAGCACTAGAGTTGATGTCACCGCAATTCTTCCCCAGAATCCGGGGGGCTTCGCGAATCTAGCAGGTCAATCCCTTACCATAATAACCTTTCCCGAAGGACCACACTTCACACAGGTCATCTCGTCTCCGCTCGTGCTGATGGAATAGTCGCCCCCTGATGTCATCATTGCTTTGGTCTCAAGATGGCACCGGATGCCAGTCGTCGGCCGCCGAAGGGGTAGAAGGTGGCGGGGATGGGGGGTTTCCAGGGAGGTAAGCAACATCATCGCCGCATTTGACTGCGGAAGATGATGTGCCAACGGCCTCGACCGCTGTAAGCCCACTTGGCACAACTTGGGTGGGTTGAGCTTTCTTGGGAGCAGCGGTAAGAGTCTTTGTAGCGAGGACCTGCAATGGCCTGCCATCATGCGTTGCTGGGGCCTTGATCACGAGCTTCTTGGGAGCGGAAGTCTCCGTGTTTGCTGCTCCAATATGTTGGAGATGAAGATGGGGTTTAACTTGGGACGATTCTTCTAGCTCTTGAGAGGGGGGGCTTGACGCTGGAGGGCGGCCGAAGAGTGCCACGTCGCATGAGGGAGAAATGGGCACGGGCGAAAGGGGGAACAGCAGAAAGATGTCTGGCGTCTTGAAAAGGAGAGCACAGCAAACTACCAGCGAAGGATTGGACGATTGCCTTTGACCATGTTGAGAAATGATACGACCATAACAACATTCGGGTTTGCGTGGTGCTGAAATCGTGCACTTGACATAGTAACCGTTCTTTTCCATCCAATTCAAAGTCACCCGCCAGGGTTCATATCTATTCTGGAGGAAGGAGGCGGTCATATGGGTTGGCTGAACACTCGAGATCGCCTCCTCTAACCGAAGCAAACGACCACAGCCGCTGCCAGCCACGTGTAACCGATTACACTTAGGTACAGATTACTACGAAACCAGGATTGAGGTGCCTCTGTCAAGGTCTATAACAAGGCTACTCTTTTCCCAACAACGGGGAAGAATCAAGCTTCTGCCTTCCACTCTCCAAGCACATCAGCCCAAGCTTTCGATATTTCTAGAATTCGTTGAGATGGAAACCCTTCACCTATCCCAACAGCAGATCCACCATCACGAGTTCCTCGACTACTCGCAGCCGCCAACCTTACCCTACAGGCCCTATCCTTGGATTGCCTGCTAACACCGCTAGATGCGTCTTCCAATATATGAATCGTTGGATCCAGGAAGCCCAATCATGGCGTTCGCATCCACTGCAGTTTGGCGAGGTCTGTCCTCCTAGAACTGACGGAGCAAGGCCCTACTCCGAAAACACTGACTAGAGATTTGCGCCACTCACCAAAAATGAGTTGTACATTGACGCATTCAGATCCCCTGCCTACGGAGTCACCACCTTCGAGCCGGATGACTTCACGTTCCAAGAGGCCATGAGGGTGTGTACCTAGGTAGCTTTAAGGCATGGGCTGTGTGGACTTGAAGTCCAGAATATTCCGTGACCGGTAGAATTACAATACTGCTGTTGATAGTTATCTTTACCCTCTGCTATTGTCAGGGTGGAAGTCTGGTTCTCGCCCGGGCGTTGTAGCTTTCGACCCTGTCAACGATTTCGACCTGACCAAGTGTACCATCACAATCGACAGTTACGCTACCTACCTACCAATATGGTAATGGGCTTCCTACCCATTCCGGCACCGTTCAAGGCAATTGGCAGAAGAGGTCTTTGGGGACTGGCCATGCGTACCTAGGTACCAATTCAAATCCGCGTGTCAAAGATTTCAGCGGATAAGAACGAACTCCATGCAACCGCAATGCGCAGAAAGCTGGACTCGGCGAGAAGGGCATGGATAAGGTCCTCGTCGTTTACTGGATGACACATTCGATATGTGACAAGATTAAAGCGATCAAGGACCTGTTGAGGATCTACTCAATCGATCAGGCGACCCTTCTTCATTGAAACGCCGCTCAAGGACAAGACGGCGGTGGCCTGAATGAACGGGCGGCGGCGGCTGTGCACTGCCTTGCGACCTCAAGCTGATGAAGAACTCGTTCATGACAACCAGTTATCCGAAAATTCCCCTACCATCCAGCCAATATGTTTCCTCTCTTCTATCCACGTCCCAGACACGTCCATATCATGTTTGTTTTCTGTCACTGAGATACCTTCCGTCTGATTTTGATATGCAGCCTCTCGTCTTGTTTGCTCTTTCAAGGAAGCAAAGACCCATGTTTTGGAACATCTAGTGAACTTATTTTCCTCTTCATCTTCATTCCAATGTATTTTTCTACATTACTATCGTTTTGGTGCCACTGATTGATATTCCATCGCCTGTCACCACATCCACCAGACTTCAGAGATGGTGACTTTCAAACACACAACCAAATTGAGCCAATCGACGAAAAGTGAGAAGAATTCTTGGTTCTGCTGTGACGCCGCTAGGGAGAGTAAAGTCCTTGCTGGGCTTGGATGAAAGGGGTGCGGGATTTTTCTCTGCCTGCTATACCGACGGCGAGATTTTGGCGGTGGTGATTGCCGCCGGAAGATGCGAAGACGCTTTCGTTGGAAGAGACACTTTTGGTTTCCCGAGCTCAATCCGTCTCGATATTTATCCTGGCTTCGCAAAGTGCCACTGTGCACTAAGCGATAGTAGATCATGACAGCTTGAATGTCGTCAGACGGAGTAATCATGGTAGATACTTCACCAACAATTGAGCATCCTTCCGCTTCCCTGTTCGGCTCTCAAGACATGGCTCGTGTTATTGCCAGCCAGCGTCAAGACAGTAAAGTCGCCGCGGCCAAGATCGGAATGGTTGACGAGCTTGATGCGCTTCTGCGGTTGAGCGGCGATGTACATGGTCGAGTGGGCGACCATGACATCAGAAGCATGTTGGGAGGAGCGGTGTACTGCAAGTCTGGTCCAGCCTATGAAACCCTTCTTGTCGGGTGGGAAGGCTCCTGTCTGATCAGGCTGCAGCTTAGAATTGAAGATCCGTCCGAATAGCCAGTCGGTGTCTAATTCGTTGTAGGGTAGCTTCAAGTCGTACCGCTAGTCTGGCTGGTTATTGCCTAGTTGGGGATGGTTGAGAAGCGTACTTCTTTGTTTCGATTTGGGGTCCCGAGGGGGGTAAAGATATGTATTGTAAGCCTTTATTTCTTTATTGAATTTGGGTACCCAATTGCGTAGTTGGTTGGTCTTGATTATTTTCAACTAGTTTTTGATTATTTTTATTGGACTGGAGTAGGGCCTCCAATAATTTTGAATATGTTCTTCAGTTAGGCCTGCGAATACGCTGGTCATTATATGAGGTGCTTCGCTTGTGTTTGATCGAGGTATTATGTCGATTAGGTTCCAGTTCAAGGTTAGTTTGATGGCTTCCTTGGTCCATTTCCATCGAAAGCTTGATGATGGCGTGATCACTCGTCCATCAAGATGGTTGAGGATCTTAATCGTTGTTTTACTATGATGGTGAGCGCGGGACAAGATGGGGAGGAGCGAAGTGGCAGAAAGCCGGTAAATTGTTCCCAGGGAGCGGTGTTGTTGGGCGTCGATGGGTTAGCGAGGCGGTAATAGGGCAGTTTGTCCTCATTTTGAGGGGAGGATGCGTTCGTTGTGCTTGAGGGATATTGGCGTTGGAATCATACATGGCTGGCCCTCTGGTTGTTTGAAAAGAAATCGCCAGTACGATGGTAACAGGCTATGCGTTGAGCGGCGGATATTGCTCGATTATGGGAACAAAACGGGCAAACATGGGGCAGGGCGGTACGCCCGGTGTCAGTTACTCCCTTATAGCCATACTGTTGGATGATGTTTGTTGCTTCGGTGCAGAGCTGGTTATGGTCGGGCCGGTTGCAGCCAATTTCAATCATCGCCAACTTCCCTTCACAACCAAGCTTAACGCTACCCACGGTACCACTAGAATTTTCCCGTCCCAACCAAACTGTCGCATTCGTCCTTGAGGCGAAAGTTAGCCCCGAAGCTGGGACCCGTGTGTGCTGTCACTTTACCAATAAGAAGAGTACGACAATTACTGATAAAATCCCACTTCTTTTTGTTTATCATGCGCCCATAGCTACCTCTACCTAGGTACCTAGGAACTCAGTAGCTGTAACCTAGCCCATTGTTCCTCCCATTATCCAACCACATCTATCATTGTCGTCAAACTCCAACTCCTTACGCACCCTGGCGAAGTCTGCACAAAGGCCTTCCCCTCTCCAACACCTTGGCATTGCAAGTCAACCTCGAATCCTCAATGCACGTCAATCGGTCGCCGCCTACACAAATCATCATTTCTTCGTTAGCATTCTATTCTTCTCTCTCTTCCCATTTCCTTCCCAACGGTCACAGTCACCACCAAGGAAATACTCACAGTTGTTGACACCTGCAGGCACGCATCTCCCCGACTGGCCATTGACCTTGCAAACATCCTGCTTCAAGCTGGTATTCGAGACACAGCAGGCGCCGTTGGGGACGGGTCGGCCGGCGTTTTGGCGAGCAAAGATGTCCCGGCGGAGAACGGAGGTGTCTGATTCGATGACGGCGGCGTTGACGGAGAGAGCCGTGAGGAAGAGGGAGGTGAGGATGGTGAATTTCATGTTGGCGGTTTGGAGTATTTGGGTAGTTCTTGGTGATAGTGGTAATGGGTGGTAATTAGGACAGGCTGGGCTGGCGGGTTGTTGACGAGAAGTGGGATGTAGGTAGAATGAAAGGACCGGCCGGCGGTTGATGAACTGAAGTTTGGTGTGGGAATGAGTGAATGTGTTAATGAAGGAAGTGATCGATGGACAGGACGGGAAAGATGTTGACTTTATACCAGATGCCTAGAGGAGGAAGAAAAGGGCCAAGTACACAATGTCACCCCCATCACCCTCCTGTGAGACGGAGAAACAGCTTGGAGTTCGGTTAGGGAGGACAATCAGGAACTCGGTACCAAAGCGCCCCCATGTCCGTACCTGCAGGAGTGATCAAGATCCCCCAGATTGACAGCCACGAGTCGAGTGCGGGTGATCTCCTTGACGCCGGAAACACTTGGTTCCAGAATGACAGGCACAGCGCTTGAGCCCAAGCGGGAGCCGAGGGCAACTTGAGGGAACGGTGACAGGGCGGTGATAGGCGGCTACCTCCTAACCGAAGCGAACATCCCCGGGCAATCTCGCTCAGAGGGGGGCTGTTGCAACAGAAGGCGTTAGACATGGTAGCATCGCCAGATGGTCAGGCCCCTTGTGGTGGTTTAGCTAAGCGTCTCGAAGCCCTACCATTGTAGGGGTTCAGGGGGTGCTGTTAGGGGTTGTGTTCGCCCGTGTCGCAGGCGGAAGCGAAGATGTGCCCCACCTTCCCTATTGGTCAACCACAACCCGTCTTATTGGCTGTACCTGGAAAAATCAGTGATCTTGGCAGGGGAGAGCCCGGGGACACCTCCAGGAGGGGAAGGGGAAGGGGAAAAGAAACAAATACTTGAGGCCCAGGGAATGAAAGAAAGACTGGACGATCTTGGATGATAGATAAATGCGGAGATCAATTGGTTATCTCAGCCTCGTACAATATCCATGAAGGGGAGGCAAAGACAGAAAAATGGACTGTAATTCTGGTTTCCCTCATCCCTAACCCCTCTCTCTGTCTTCCCTTCCCTCCGTAGCTCTCGTCGCTTCTCCCGCATACTATACTCTACACGCCAAGCCACAGTGCCTAAGCTCCAATCTGGGCACCGTCAGCCCCCGTGCTGAACTGGCTCTTCGTCAGCAACCACTGCTCCATCGTCAACATGCCCGGGTGGTCCCTCCTCCTCGCCTCAATGTCAGCCTTGTAGCCCTCGCTCGCGAACCAGCCAATCATCAAGCCAAGCTCCCTGGCAACAAACGTCAACAAGCTTCCGGCCAACGAATACGTTAGCGGCATCGGATACCCAGTCGCCTTGGAAAAGGCCCTGCTGAGCTGCTCCATCGTCAACTCATCCCCCGCCAGCCCGACCGCCGTGTGATTCCACTTCTCCGGATCGTCAAATACCTTGGCCGCAAAGACCCCGATATCATGCACAGCAATCCACTGCAAGGACTTCCTGTCCTCACCCAAGTGATTCTTCAGCGCAGTCAAGAACAGGCTCGTCGGCATGCCAGGCTTGAGGTTATCCATGAACGCCACAGGCCTCAGGATCGTCCAGTCCATCCGGGATCCAGGCTGCTTGCCGCACGTCGCATTCAGATAATCCTCAATTATCTTCTTGGTCTGGAAGTGCGGGATAGGTGTCGAGCTCTCCCAGCTCCTAGCATCGCCGCCGCGCTCGACAGAGCTGTATACAAAGTGCTGGACACCGTTGGCAATCGCCCCGTCAATGAGGGCCTTGCCCTGCTTGACCTCGCCGTCAAAGGTCACGCCGGGGCCCATGGAGACCTGAACCGAAAAGACACCCCAGATGGGGAGTTGATGCTCGCCCGCAATAATCTTGGCCGATTCGAAGAGGGCGGGCACATTGTCAAGGTTGCCTTCGACCAGCTTGACGCGCGGGTAGCGCTTGACGAGGTCAAGGGCGGCAGGGCTGTCGGCCTTGCGGGTGACGGCGAGGATGGAGAACTTTTCGCCGGACTTGTCGAGGTCCATGAGGGCGTCAATGACGGCACCGCCTTGCTGGCCAGTGGCACCGGTGACGAGGATGGTTTTCTTGGTCATTGTGGGGGAATAGTCAAGTGTGCCGATGCTGGTTTGATAGGTTGTGTTTGGTGACAAGTGTCAGAGATGGAAATGAGAGAGAGAGGACCCGAATGAGTGAAAATGTGAGAATGTGGGTTGTCTACCACCACGCAACTGTCACCAATGCTTTTTCCGTTGCCCGTTAACCACTGGAACGTTCATACCTAAGAAACGAAAGCGGGAAACAGAAAAGTTACGAGGATAGTGTTAGTTCCGATGACCGACGACACTGTCACACTGACATGAAGATTCCGACGGAGTGGCAGTGACCACCGCAGCACCTGCACCTATACAGATGTATCCAGGAGCGAACGTTGAAATTGGACCATTTCGGGATCTCGCAACTGGCAACCTCCAGTAAGGAGACGACATCAGCATTGCATTGTGTGACATACATTCTCACCTTCCCTAGTGTCACTTTCTGGGCTTCGAATCTTCTTGGAATGCCATGTCTCCAACTCATCATCCACATGCTTGGATGTGGTTTTCTGGTGAAATACGGCACACCCTTGGCATGAGAGTAAGCGCAGAGCATGCACCAACATATGGGCAGGGTCAAATACGAGTTCTTGGACTGCACGAGCCTCAGGACTATGGCTATGCACGAGCCCAGATGAGTCCAGATGGAGGGCCATTCGCCCGTCATGTGGTACCTGCTTGCATCTGTCATGGAAGAAAAAGAAGGCAGAGAGCAGCACCTCGGGTTCGGTTTGTCACCCCCCATCCTCAACGAAACTACCTGCAAGTTTTTGGGTGATTTCCTACCCGTAGCCAAAGCGCGCTGAGCTTGTCTCGCACTCACCCTGGCAGCCATTTGACAGGTTGTCCACTGTTCACATGGACCTCAATTCAGACTTTCGCTTCACCAAAGCCACGCAGTACGCTGTTTGCGCCACCCTAAACGACAAAGCTTGAACATCGCCAACCCGGCATCAACAACCACACTACTTCTCCCAGTAACCCACATTATCTCGTCCTTGTCGAAGAGGCAAGCATCACTCATTCAATATCGCCGCTTATCACGGTCGCGGAACATCATAAACCTTGACAGACGTTTCTCACACCATTCAATCATCCGTCTTCACCAACCGCTAACATGACAACGCCCTCCACTCCCCCATCTACCGGTTCCCCTCTGGACACCTCCATCCAGCATCAAGTCCACCCCATCTCACCCCATTCACAGTCTATCGCCGATACACGCCTCCATACCCTTCGCTGCCTTCTCCAAGGCTACAGCTCCCTCTCTGCAACTACTCTCCTTCAACCTCTCAGTCCCCATTTCACTCACGAAGTTCTTCCCCAATCCCTGGGGATGCCAGTGAGGGGCAAGGAGGACTTTGCGCACCATGCTGCCATGGTTTTCTCAGCATTCCAGAGCTTTGAGATGAAGCCGACAGAGTTGTGGGAAGATCCGGACAGACGGGGGGT
The DNA here is from genome assembly GCA_009805215.1 of Neurospora discreta FGSC 8579. Taxonomy (NCBI): domain Eukaryota; kingdom Fungi; phylum Ascomycota; class Sordariomycetes; order Sordariales; family Sordariaceae; genus Neurospora; species Neurospora discreta. Next base: position 84,323 of record RANX01000052.1, on the reverse strand, counting down.
GATTTTGAGGTGTGCGATGGAGGGCATCTTGAAGACCAAGGAGAAGCCCCAAGGTGAGAAGGAGGAGGAAAAGGCTGAGGGGGATGTGAATGTAGAGGGAGACGTCTACGACCCCGATGGAGACCCTGACTCAGAACCGGTCGACCCAAGTGATATCTTGGGAGACCCAGCAGAGCTACCAGACATTCCAAAGACACTCCTAAGTCCCATCACAGAAGTCACCGAACCCGGTTCAGATATTCCTTTTCTTTCCTCCTTCAAGCTCTCCGACGCATCATCCCAGGAAGAAGAGCCAACATCATCACCCCCAACGTCAGTAGGAGATACACACCCCTCACCTCCATCACCAGCCCCATTTTTAGAAGAGTCATTGCCCCAACAAGAAGAAGAAGACCAGTCAAACACCGACAAAATCCACTGGAACAACGAATGCCTCCTCATCATCTCCTTCACTCCCTGCGGCTTGCAGATTTCCAAAATCCAAGAATTCGTCGACTCCGCCAAAGCAGTGGAGATGAAGAAGAAGCATGCACCCAAAGGTTTCGACGAGGCATCGGCGCCTCCACCACCCACTTACAAGCCCGCTACTTATCTCAACCTCGACACTCTCAAACTCAAAGACGGCGGATGTCCTGAGCCCGGGGTCCATCATGAGCACCATCACCTGCGACACTCTTCAGTGACTGTTACTGAACTCCCGCCGTCGCCTGTGGAGAGCCTGGACTCCTCTGAGGAGGAGGGGGGAAGTCGGGGAAGTAGAGAGGGGGGCTCATCACCAAGCAAAGTAACTGCTGCTGGTTGTGAAGGTTTGCATACACATGGACATCAACTGGGATCAGGAATGGACAGTCTGGACACGTTGGATGAGTTCATTACTATGACCGAGTACCCTTCCTCAAGCCAGGATCCGCCAATATGTCTTGTTGAGCGGGTGGTGTGGCGTTCTGCTGATGAAGCTGAAGGTTCTCCAGATACAGGTGGTGCAGATGAGAAGGGGACGAAGGGGAAGAGGCTCCGGTTTGCCAAGAATCTTAACGTGGACAGTGAGGATGATATCGTTTTCTCTTCTCCCGGTAGCTCTTCTTATACTTATTCCGAGGGCGCTGCTGGGGTTCCTGGATCCGGACATGCTCATGGTTCGGGATTCTGGACATCACGTAATCCAATTGACCATGAACATGGAATCAGGGAGAAAGAAAGATGGAGCGGCACCACCATTGCCGAGACAATCGAGGTTATCCACCAGTTCGTTCCTCCAAAACTTCTTCCTGTAGAGTGGGACGACCGTACTGGGTGTGTGTCTGTCAAGAAGGAATGGGTTTCGGGAGCAGCGACTTTTGTGGCGGGGGTTGCGCTGGGGAAACTCTGGTTTGGCGGTGGGGGTGGAGGAAGAGGAGGACGGAGGTCGTGGTGAATTCTCGTGGGGGGGAGATATGGTGTAACAAGCTGGAAGACAAAAGAGAAAAGGGGAAAAAAAAAAAAAAAAAAAAGGAAAGGAATGATACAGAAGAGGAAGGAGAAGAAGAAGAAGGAGAGAAGTAATCTTATGTTGTTAGCGGGGATACATCAGCCCTATATGGTGTAGACGGGCCGCTGAGGGTTGTTCCATGTCTGTCGGGCTTCTCACAAGCACCATTTCCGTTATCATTAGTAGATCTGTTGATTTACCAAGAGTTGAGCGGGAAAAGACGGTCCTCTGGTGGCCATGTTCGCCCATTGCAGTACAAAGTACAAGTGTACGTGAAGAAATCGATGAATTAACTGCAACACTTTCTGACATCCCCGGTCAAATTGTGATTATGCAAAATGTGAAGAGGAGAAGAAGTCTGTTAGTGCTCGGAACTGGGCCGGTCCGCTGGGAAGACAAGGGAGAGTGGGAATATTCTAGATCAAGGATTTGAGACATAGTCAAGCCGTCACAGCAAATAAACACGCCCACAGCCAGGGCAAACGTCCAACCTTTCTCTGCGGCAAAAAGAGGTTCTTATTGCGGATGAACGAAGGCGCAACTAATGTGCCAACATATGATTATGTGCCCAATTACATTCCATCATCACCCCCGATTCTTCTGCCCTTGTAACTCCCGACATGACCCTGCTGATTTCCTCCTCGACTCTCCAACTAATATCTTCGTAGAGCTGCTACTATATGTCTGACTCGCAGATCTTAGTGTCGTCCCAATCTTCACCAAAGGACTAAACACCCCCAACCTTCCCCCCGGCACCGGCCCTCAACGTAGTCCACAACGCCACACTCCCCGCCACAGCCGGCATCACCAGCCTCACCAGATTCAGTCTCGCCCACTTCCTCGCATAATACTCCGCCAGTGACGCATCCGTCTTGTTCATGTCCCCTTCTCTTCTGTTCAACCCTTCAATTTTGGCATTGATGGGCTGCATATTGACCGCCGAATGGACGACCGTGATCAAATGGCACAGGGCACTGATGGCATAAAACTTCCATGCGTTGTTGTTGCTGCTGCTGCCCGAGGTGCCAGAGGTAGAAGAGAAAGAGGAGGAGGCAGAGCGATAGCTGGCCCAGGCTGCGTAGCCGTAGCCGATGATGCCAAAGGTGGAGATGGGGCGGAAAAAAACATTGCCGACGCGCCAGAAAACGGGCCATTGTTGGCCGAGATGTTTGGCGGCTTGAGGGTGGGATGAGGAGGAGGGGTGAGGGAAGTTGACCAGGAGGGCGGGGACGCCCATGAAGGATTGGGTTATTGCGTTACCTGAGAGGGGAGGGAAGTTAGTTATTTTGATGCATTTTCCTTGTAAGGGCAAAGGGAGAGAGGGAAGGGCATGATGGTAGATGGGATGACGGACGGCAGAACGGGACGGGACGTACCGAGAAGGATGAAGGACATGGCAACGGTGGTGCCGACGATGGCCTCGGTGGGGATTAGGCTGGAGGAAGAAGACATGGCGGCTATGGAAATTGCTATTTCTGACTTTTCCTAGCAAATTGTTTCTGTAAGGTTGGTATCTAGAAAGGAAGTTGACGATCTGTACAATGTTCGTTTGTTGTCGGAGTTCAAGTCGGTTACATAAAGAAATCTCGTCGGGAGAAAAAGAACCCCTCCTTTGGTGCCGGGAGTCCATGCCGTGAAACTAGAGGTACACAGTACCCGTCGCCCGTCTGCGGCCGGTAAATAGTAGGTACTTAGTATTGTGTAACGATTGGTACTTGCAGGCAGCGAGGTACCTCGGGTCAATATGGAAGGAGCAAATGCAGTTCTTGCCTTATGTATTGCCGAATCAAACTTCATGTTTGGATGCTGACAGGTGGGAAAGCGCAAGTTTAGTCGGTCACACGCGGCGGTCGACAACAACTGAATCGTTGCTTAGGTTGTCTTGGCTGCAGTCACTGAGAGAGAAAAAAGTCCGTGTCATCAATGCTGTGCACTGCAGAGCGCAGCACTAATCGATGCCTGTTCACCTCAGCTGTACTTCGACATGTGTTGCCATGCAATCTTGGAATCAAGGATTGTCAGAATTGGCCACAAATCCCGCCCCGTTCCCTGAGCCCCTTCCCCATCGGGTCTACGATCTTGGGAATCATCCATCACGTTTGCGGGCATTGACCTATGACACTCTTGGATATTGGGTGATAAGGAGCATGGAACAGAGGTGGCTGTGTACAAAACAGTTTTAAGTGTTAGTTAGAAAACTAGTATCATACGAAAGCGTGACAGTAAATGAAGCCCAAAAGCCGGGAGCATTGTTAGCAATGATCCGTTGATGTCTGGTGGTGGAGATTTGAGCTGGCTGGTACTTAAGGAGAGTGGGTGTGGCGAAGCTAGCCCAAACCACCACTACCAGGAATCCAAGGTTAGGTACTAGTAGACTCGTTGTCTTCATCCTTCCTTCAGCATGTGCAGGTTTTATTGGGGACGGTTTCTTCCTCCCCTTGGAAGTTTTGACACGCTTAACCGTGCAGTGGCCCCCAAGACATGACGGGGCATCGAACTTGCTTGACCGTCTACACCGCTAGGGTCAAGGGATGGAACGCATCAAATCGATGTGTTGGGGATGGATCACGATCAAGCCGGTCGATAGCTCCAAGGCGAGCAGGTGCCCTTTTATTGAGTCAAATTGAGGCAGCTGCCGTCTTGTCAAAGGGATCGGATCACGACGGGAGATGCCAAGTGTTGCGTCGTGGACCCCAACGGAAGTTACGTTCTAGTCGGCGTTGCACAATATGAGACGGACACTGCAGTCAAGTCTAGGAAGTAGTCATTTTCCCTTCTCTTCTCTTCTAGTTCCTCAATATTTTCGACTCCTTTCATCGAACAAGACAGTCACGCCCATTCCACTATGGCGACAACATTTATCACATGCACATGCCCGATCAGCGCACACTCGAGTAAAAGAATTGCAACTAAACAGCGTTTCAATTTGATTAGCAGTAAAGTGTACCCTCTGTCAATTGCACACCGCCCCCGTATGCTTACTTATCTGCCTACTTACACCTTCTCTCCATCAGGTCCATCAGTACAAACAGGCAGTGGAGTCGAGCCTCGCGACCGTGATGCGAATATCCGCCTCCTTCCTCACGTCGATCACCGCCTTCTCGCCCAATCCACCACCATGACCGTTCGCGCCACCACTCTTTTCCTCAACAACTTGAACCGTCTTCAGCAACTCATCCATCACGTCATCTTCGTCCACGAGTGCAGCCGGGACCGCTGCTGCCGGTGAGGGAGACGGAATCTTCACTGTCGGTTGCGCCACCTTGGGCTCCTTGATCACATTCGGCTTTCCCTCTCCCACGTTCTTCAACCATCGTTCTCTCTTCGCACGATCCTTTGCCTCGGACTCTTTCCAGAGCCTCAATGCTTCTTTCTTCCTCTCTTCCGAACGTGGCTCAAATTCCATTTGAAATGGATCAGGCTTGATGATAAGCAGCGAGTTGCTCCTGTCGAGCGGAACCGGTAGTTTCCGGCCCGTTACGGGATCACGTTTATGCTTAAGGTTAAACAACCAGGCCAAAGCACCGCATCCAACAATGAGCTCATCTTGGGTGAGGGACATACCAAGACACTGGCGTTGCCCCCAGCCAAACGAAGTAAAACCCTTGATGGTCGGATACTGCGTTAGAGGCTCCTTGTACGTGGGCCAGCCCGGTTCGAGCCAGCGCTCAGGACGGAAGTTTTCCGGGTCAGGATATTTGACGGGGTTACGGAGAAAGGACCTGCCCTTGTCAGTATCTCATGGAGCAGGAATTGCAGTAGGACAGGAATGACAGACCAGTCAAAAGGCAGGATGCGGGTCCCCTTGGGAATAAAGTATCCCTGGTAGTGATCATCCGCTTCGGTCTCGTGGGCGACACCTGTGGGCACATTTGGCTTCCACCTCATTGTCTCCTTGATGCAAGCACGGAGGATGGGCAACCGAGGGGCGTCTTCCAATCTTGGCATACGATGACCGCAAACCTCGTCGACTTCCCTTTGAACAGCCTCTTGCCATTTGGGGTTGTGAACCATTGACACGAGCCAGTAGGACATGGGCCCCACAACGGTGAAGATTCCAACCAGGGCCAACATCCCAATGACACAGGAGGCCTCATAGTCACCAGAGATGCTGGTCTTCTGGGATGTCTTTTCGAGGAACTGACGAGTCCAGCATGGACGTAGTTCCCCACGCGCCAACTTCTCCCTGCATGTCAAAAGACGTTCCATCCACCACGCTTGTTGTTCATCGTGGCGTTTTCGCTCTGCTTTCTTCCAGGGGTTGATCAAGGTTGGCAAGTGCCATAGCGGTGTCAGGACGTTGGTGATGGGTCCAGCCGGTGACATCTGTGTCAAGAGTCCCCAAGCGCTCTTGGTGCAGTACTCACTGAGGCTCGGATCATCCCATGTCAGCTGACACATAACCTTGGATGACATGTCCTCGATAGAGTGTTGGAAGTCCTCGGGATTTTCGAGCAATCGTGCCATCCATCGCTGGACCTCAAAGTACATTACACCGTAGTAGTGAGCGTTGGTGGCCTCGGTCAGATAGGAATGACTGAGTTTTCTTTGACGTGCCCAGTATTCTGTTGTTCGCTCCTTTGTCAATGATCTGCTTCGTTTCCACCCTGTACCATCATTCCCAGCGGCTTGTTTACTTACGATTGTGACCCATCAGGGGAAGGTACTCCATCGACCCATGTGTGCTCTTGGAGTCAAACAGAGATTGAATCACGGGCCGATCCGAATTATACTTGGCGCGCTTGACCAGCAAATCCTCCGCGACCTTCTCATCGGTCACGACGATGAATTCGGAACCGAGCATCATGGTTCGGTAGAACCCCTGTTCTCCATACCTGTCCGCCCACTCTTTGAACTTGAGCCACATGAACTGAATAGGGAGATCATGGACTCGCCCCAAGTAGGGTATCTGGGCTGGCCCAGGTATTCCATTTGGGTCGTTTATCTCCCTAAAGGCTTTGATAAAGTGCACAATGGCCACGGTCAACAACAACAGGCCTGCGATAACGATTGTAAGTAGCTGCATCGGAAGAACGAATGATGAAAGTATGAGTGAGAATGCAGGATTAGAATATCTTGATTTGCAAGTCCACCAATCAAGGTTATTAAACAACAAATGGCACTCCGAACGTTCTGGTTCCCGGTATATGAGAAAGATGGGAAAAGCAAGGAAACTATGTCAATGACATCAAACAGCACGATCCAGAACGGAGAGCATGACGGAGAGCCGGAACAGGAAGTTGTCCCGGCAGACCGATGTTTAACAGTTGTCACTTGTCAGCTTCGTTGTCAGTACGGGTGACAACCGCGAGTTCGAGAAGCCCGGCCGCTCGCCCGCGTCTTCTCTCTCCTCATTATCACCTGGCCGACTGTCAATGTATACGCAATGCACCCAGCAGCCACAGCGACTTAGCGCTAGCCTCCAAATGGAGTCCGAGCGTCAATGGCAACACCATCGGTTCTTTGGGAGTATTGAAGTGTCTGGTGACAACGGCGGAAGGACATCAACTCTTATTGAGATAGGGAGGCTGACTACTTCGCCGCTATCACACTTGCCAAGAGTGGGATGGTATGCTGTGGCCGTTCTGGGATCCTCAATGCACTCACTTTCTCCCCCCTTACATGCCGTCGCCTCCTTGATAGAGCAAGAGTCTTGCCGTTCTGATCCCTACGCACAGCATTTCTGCAGCGACGCTGACATCTGGAAATCCTACCTCTACCATCACGCTAGACGAAAACACCTCCCAGCCAGTAATGAGTGTTATTTGGCAATGCTTCCAACCTTACTTCTGCTCTTTCAGGACTCAGCCTGGCACGGAGGAAGAGGTTGGATGCCGGCTCCATGTACCATGCAAGGCAAGATGTGAGTGGCAGTGCACATGACAGAGGTACGCAACATGTGTTCTCTTGTCTGTTGGCGAGTCCATCACTCCAGTTCCTCTTCAGTTAAGTGGACTGATGATGGTCTGGGAGCAAAGACTGTATGAGTTGCCTGACTTATTTTCTAGAATAAGGACAGCTTCAGCGCCAGAATCAGACCAACAAGAAAAAGTCCTTAAGCTCCGGATGTAGCGTCGTAGCGCCGATGGGCGAGAAGCAGACGGATCTGAGAACGTTTTGTGAGTGCCATGGAGCCTGACATGAGAAGATGAGAAGTAAAAGCTGACTTGAGGATAGGGCATTTCTGCGTAGTTCGGTTCGGTAACTCTGCTGTCGACCGCAAACTGCAAGCGATAACTAAGAATGTTTACTTGACTCGGATTTGGTTCCGGATTGTCATTGAGTATCGGCTTCACTCGCTTTTCTCTTCCTCTCACGCAGTCTCTTTATTCCCCTTGGCTAACTAAACCAGCTCAAAGCACGTTGATGTGTGCATTTTAGCCTGCGTTACGGTGTATGCTTCGCAGCGAGGGGGCTTTGAGTTGATTGCTGAATCGGGACGCAGGCCTGTTAGGTCCAGAACCGGATACAAAACGCCCAAAAACATGAGCGCATATCACTAAGTTCAAGTTTCTTCTCGTTTCTTCTCTTAATTCTACTTGTTCTTCTTGCATCTCCATATGCCGTACACTCAGACGCATGGAAGAGTACGGGAAAGTTATGCGACCCGACCGGAGTTGTACCAACCCGCGACCAAAAGTCTCGTTGAAGTCTCGGTCCCAAATCGCGGCTATTGAATTGGAACGGCAAGTCAAGTTCACATGATTACCTACCTAGAGTTACATGTAACTGACACGTCTGCAGACGTACTGTGGTGTGGAGGTCAAGCTGTACATGCTGTGGAAGCGTCTGCGGAGGCAACGGTCTTGCCTTCTCCTGTCTCAAGAGGCACCAGCGAGAAGGTTCTCGGTTGTTTTGACTGTTATCTTCGAACATACGCATGACTGGCGAGCAAAACAAGCAGCGATCCAGGTTCCAAAAGTCAATACCAAGGGATCTCCCAAGGCGGAAAGGGTCTGCACCTAGTAAGTAACTCGTCTGGAGTTGGCTGATCGCAGTGTTGATCAAGGCTTTGACGAGATCGAGATTCGGGAGATTGCAGTTACCGAACGATAGGAAATGAGGCGGATTGACGCGGAGGATTTGAGACATCACACGATTCGCAACCAGATTTTCAGGTGCGATGTTGAGGCGCTTTTGATGTGTCTGCATTGACGACGGTGGTGCTATTTTCTTTTGTTTGAGGAGATGCGGTTGGAAAGGTTGAGGTTGATTCTTGCTTTGGCAAGCCAGGACATATAAAACCCTCTCGTACAAACTAGCTGTGAATCCGAGCCGATAAAAATATATTACTCTAGAATTGGAAGCATGTATCATCTCCAGTTCGACGAAACCTGTGTCCGAAATTTGTCAAATGTTCTCAAATAATGCGTGGGGAACTTACTTGCATCTTGCGATTGCGGAAGTTGCGAGGAATAACGCCGAAAGATAAAGGAATGGAATACGAGGTTTTGGAGAAAGAGAGATTGAAACAGATTGAAAAGACCGAACAGGGCAAAGAAAAGAATAAAGACAAGGATAAAGACAAGAAAAAAATTGGAAAAAGATTGGGGCCACCCGGGGATTGAACCCGGGACCTCTCGCAAGAATGCTCAGGATTGAACCCTAAGCGAGAATCATACCACTAGACCAGCGGCCCTTTTAATTGGTTGGATTCTTTGCTTGGGACGGGCGTTTATAATCCCCTGCTGCCCATACACAGTCCACCAAACGTATGGTGAAGCATCACGAAGATTGATTGATCTTCAATTGCCAACACTCGACAGACACTCGACGATAACTCCTACAAATCAAGTCCTGAAATGTTCATCAAGCAGGGTGAAGTCCACTGGCTACCCTGAAGAACCTGCATATAGGTAGCCTAGGTTCCTATGCTCACCATTTCACCTGCAATTACAAAACAGATTCGTGATCAATCATTCAATCCCCTCCATCAATGCACGCTAAACTGCGCTGCGCCGGGGCCCTATGCAAGCTAACCTTTATGACCCGCGCTTTGATGCAAGCAACTGAAAGTTCCTCAATTGATGTTCCTAGAGCTTCTGGGACTTGCGCTGGTGAAAATACCTGGCAACCTGATGGAAGTTGCCGGACCGGAACCGGACTGGGAAACACTGGGCAGAAACATCCTTCTAGTAGCCTGTAACCTGATCAAGGTTCAATATAATGAGTTCCCAGGATGGTACAGAGCGCTATTACCCTAGTTTGCGACGCCCGTGGCGAAAGCGGCAGACGCTTGATAACGACCGGGCGACCGGGCAACTGTTACTGGGCCGGATTGGATAAGTTACCTCGCCGACGTTGGAATCTTCACAAGTTGTGGTGGTGACTGAAGACTGGAATTGCCCACGTGCGGAGTGCTTTGTTGCTCGTTGAGTAGGTCGGTGCGTCTGACTTGAATGCAATGCATATACCTTGCCTCTACTAGGTAGATGCATATAAGCGCTGCGCTACTGCCAAGCCCGGGCATCAAGAAGCCCACAGGTACCTGGGTGGGTGCGCAGACACGAGATTCAGGGAGGATTGGTTGAGCCGTGCTTTGCTTGATAAGTAAAGATAGCCCGTTTTTGGTTGTCTTGTACCTGCCGCAAGTGAGTGGATGGAAAGTAAGAGAGTTAGTTGTTAGTGCGCAACGAAATGATACTCACGTAAAATAAAGTATCAAACACATCGATCAGAGAGGGATACAAACAGACAGAAAGGGCTGATGACTGAGAGAACCATGCACTTCGAAGGCCGTCTTGTACATTGCTGTTGAGACAACACCATGCGCCCAATCGGAAGACTATTTATACCGGAACCGTGATCTTTCCCGTTCCCGTCTGGTACCGAACCCCATTCCCTTCGGACTTTGTTCGGTCGAACATCACTATCCAACGCCAACTCGAGCTCATATCGGCGCCACGGACAGACTGACTGGACGTTTGACGTCCATTGCTTCCTCGGAGGCCGGACCCGATCCGATCCCGAGTCTTGCTTTCCGTTCGTGTGTTCCACCATTCTACCTACCTACCCAGGTACCTCGAGAAAGATCCAGCGAGCTTCTACTTTGCCTGAAACCACGAGCATCCATAGAACAGTCTTCGTTCACATGCCCAAGACACTTCATTTCCTGATGTGAGTACCGGCTTAACCTCAGCCCTACTGGCTCACTCACGCTTATTCTTGAACACGCTTCATGTTTCTGATTGCGTGTCATGGCATGCTTAGGTACTGTGCTGATAAGCCAGTCGCATGGCCAGATTCTATACTTTTGAAGCAGGAACTGTACAGCGGCTTGAGAAAGACACGACTCGATTGGTCCACTTGGACTGCCTCGCGGAGGCAAGTAAGTGTAAATCACTCACTGAGAGTCAAACAGACTCTGCTTATTACACTTACTTGGTCGGTTGTCGCGCATCGTCAACGCCATGGTCTTGTTCACGCCCCCTTTTCCCGCAGAGTCTCGTAACATGTTCCTGATGTCTAAAGGCCGAACAAACAGTTATTCATCCACATATGCTTCTCTTCCGTTCCCTGAACTCCCTCCTTCCCTGTCCTTCCTTACATTGCATGATGCCCTCACGTGCCGCGTAACTCCCTCTCTTGCCCAATCCAGATACAGCTTCAGTAGCTTTGTTAGCACGCCCGGCTAAGGCGAGACCGAACCTTCTCCAATCCCCTATTCGACATGAAAATCAGGCATCAGAGCTTGAAAGGCCGAATATTCTTGTCTCCCGATCGGCATAGTAAGCTGGCAGAACGCAACGACATCACAACGGTCCAGACTGAGCAATTTTCCGGCCTTCAGCTTGCTGGCAACCAATGCGCCAAGATTCCCACGCGCAAGTTTCGAAATGTCAAGCCTTCGAATCGGCAATCAAGGCCATGGGATCTGTAGTCTCGACTGCAACCAGACCTTGGGCTGACTTTGACAATTTGACTCGAATCATTTCTCATCTGCTTTCCTTCCCTTTCCACTGATGCTTTTCCTCCGAGCTTCCTACATACTCCCATCGTTGTCTACCGCATTTGTTGCAAGCATTGTTGCGTCAAATAATTTCATGTCTTCATGGTCTGCTGGCTGCCGGTCAGCGCCAAAAAAGAAGGCCCCGTGCAGTAACCCTTGAGACCCTTGAGACCAGATGCCCGGTTGACGCCGTGACGGCCGCGTGCATGTATGCGGTGGGCTGTGGTTAAGGTAGTGGTACGATAGCAAAAAGGTAAAAAGCAAAAAGTAACAGTAGGAAATGGCGCCAGTGGAAAGGCGATAGCGCTTCCCACCCCCTGACATTTGTTCGGTCGTCAATTCTTTTGATGACCATGGGAATTTCGACTTTGGCATTCTCTGTGCTAGGCAGGCCGGTGCAAGAGCCACGCCTCGTTTTCCATTACTCTTCCTTTTCTTTCAACTTGATCCGAGGACGACTTCCCCGTGACCTTGCGCCATTTTTTCAAGAAGACCGAGCGTTTGAGAAATGGTAAGGAAGAGACATTGTTGTCCACTCTCATGGGACGGAAACTCCAGTAGTAAAATTTCCGCACTGCAGGGTATACAACAGCAGCTGCTGACAACTCCGAAAACAAGAACAAGTATTCACACGTGCAGGTAGAAAAGGAGGGAGCCGGGAAGAACCGGTAACCGAATCAGGGAAGGAACGTGTTCATGTTGTACGGAGAATACCACAGGATGGGCAAATATGGACAAAATACCTATTGAGTAGCCAAAAGGGACTTGATAGTGATGATATGTATGGTTGACAAACGGGACGCACTGGACCCCAAGCCTCGGTACCGCCTGATGCCCGTCTCGATGCATCCAGAAGCGGGTGTTATATGGTTGAGTGACTGCCAACTGGAATGTATTTGCTTACCATGCCCGTGTGGAAATCGGGCTGGCACCTTCGGGTCTGACATGTGCACTCCTCATTCTTCTCCATGGTTCAAGGAGACAGAAAGAGCATTCTGTGGGTGTATGCATGTACTTATATGAGGTCTCCCCACGTCACCAGCTTTCACCAGCCTTCTTCCCCAAATCATACATTGAACATCATTGAACAGCCCCCACCAACTTCATCAGCTGCCTTCCAATCATACATTGAACATCATTCAACAGCCCAAACCAAATTACAACATGCCTTACATCACGGAAGGCGAACCCAAACCTATTGGTTCCTATCCGGACTCAGGCATCGATGTTCTTGTCGTGGGAACCGGCCTGGCTGGCCTAACGGCTGCGATTGAGTGCCGTCGCAAAGGTCACAAGGTCCGAATCCTGGAGAAATGCCCGGACATCAACACCCAAGGTGAGTGTGTTTTTCCGAACATCAACTCGGTGTCCAAAGCCAGTGTCAGCTAACGCATGCTTGGTCAGGCGATATGTACTTCATGGGTCTGTCTGCCACCAAATTCTTCAAGCACTGGCCTGAGATGGCGAAGGAGTATGATGAGATATCTCTCCACAATTCCTGGCTTGCAACCTACAAGCACGACGGAGAGTTGGTAATTCCTCCCCTCAAGGTAGCTGAACGACTCCGGGAGGCTGGACTTGATCCTGACACTCCTCCTGGGCTCTTTCAAATGCGCCCGCTTGTTTATCGGATGTACATTCGTCAGGTGGGGCGACTCGGAATTCCCATTACCTTCAACAAGAAGGTTGTTGACTATTGGGAGGACTTGCAACGCGGAAAGGGCGGGGTCACGACTGAGGACGGCGAAAGACACGAAGCAGATGTCGTAATTGCGGCCGATGGCGTCGGGTCTAAGGCGCAAAAGCTCGTTGGTGGTCAGGTCAGGGCTATGAAGTCTGGCAGAGCCATGTGGCGCGCGGCGTTTGACATTAGGTACCTGGACCAGAAGCCCGAGCTCAAGAAGTTCTTCAGTATGCACATTCCAGAGGGCGGTGGAAAGCCGGAACCTATCGTCCGTACCTGGCTTGGGTAAGTGGTGCTTGCTACCCATGCACGTGTTAGTACGTCGGGAACTGATGTTGGAGACAGACCGGGAACTTATGCCATGCAACTTACTCGTCCAGACACGGTGATCTGGATTATGAACCACGATGTGACGGGTTCCGAGAAAGAGTCTTGGACACACACGGTCGAGTCGGACGAGGTGTTGAGGAACATGGACAACAAAGTGCCCAAGCCATGGGCGCCCGAGCTCAAGGAGCTGATCAAGCTTACGCCGTCCAAGACCATCATCAACTTTGAGCTCTTCTGGCGCAATCCTCAACCCAAGTGGGCATCTCAGGGTGGTCGTGTTATCAACATTGGTGACGCTGCCCACTCGTTCTTGCCAGCTTCGGGAAATGGGGCGACGCAAGCAATCGAAGATGCCGTCAGCCTGGCAGCGTGTCTCCAGATTGGCGGAAAGGATAATGTACCTCAGTCGGTTCGTGCTCATGTGAGGATGCGCTTCATTCGCAACGCGTGCGCTCAGAAGCTGGGCTTTTTCAACGCCGAACTGTTGCAAGACACCGACTGGAAGAATGCGAAGGTGGATTATCGCAACGCCCAGCCTAGGATGCCCAAATGGGTCTGGCAGCACGATCCGGAGAAGTATGCGTACGAGGTTTACGACCAGGTGGTTTTGAACATGAAGAGGGGCATTCCCTTTGACAAGGACTTTGAAGTGCCGCCCAACTATCCGCCGGGGTACAAGTATGAGCCGTGGAAGATCGAAGACATCATGGAAGCCTTGCGGGCGGGAAAGAAGATCGAGCTGGGTGCTGGAGACTGGAGCTGAGTTAGTCAAGGTGAGTCATTATCACCAGGTGGTCATCTGACACGTACCTGGTTTCGTTAGATTGGAATACTGTTTTCAGTTTACAGTCGTTGCTGTTGCGCTGGCTATTGTTTTTGGTGGTGACGAGTGGCACATGATTAGTTGCGTGTATCTGCAAAGGAGGATGGCGCTTGAGAAGGTGAGATGGACTTGTGGCCGTATCCGTCTTTCTTCCGCCAGCTCTTGTGCTTGGGAGAAGCATCCATAGGGTGCAGAGAGTGAAGAAAATGCCGGGCTGGGAGAACCAAGATCAGATTCCGTAAACTAGTAACAGCAGATGATACAAGAAGGGAATTGATTGTAGAACTTGCAGAGTATGGTAAACTCCTCCAGCCCTCAGCGGCATTGACTGTGGGGCACTTCGGCTTGTTGCGGTTGTGAAATCTGAGCAGTTCTTTCCCCAACCAGGCTGTCGCAATTCTTAACCAGGTCAAGAGGAGCGCGACTTCCATTCCAGTAGTCGTGACCTTGGCTGCCTTCTTCCAATCTCATGATTGTGACTTTATGGAATTGATTTGACTTGTTCTCATTTGGCCCATTCCTTAGGTAAGTTTCACAATTATTCCTACAATCGTCTTCCTGACCGTCCCTTTACCTGCTCCGGTACCACCACCACCACCACCACCACCGAAGTACAGGGCACTCCTCCTTCCATGCAGCAGCCCACACGCTGTTCCATCCACACTTCTACTTGTTAACCAACTTGTTTCCGGCCGCAAAGGAATCCAAGCCAAGCCATGTCTTCCCACCAACCTCCAGCCTAGTGAACTTCAGGCTAAAGCTGCTCATTGGGTCACCCGCAACGGCAATGTTTCCCTTTACGACCTCAAACATGAAGTGCCTCTCTTCCAGTTCGCTGCAATGGTGGATTTTGTCATATGACAACTCTCCCGCGGCTTGGTTCCACTCCGCCGTGCAATCAGCTGTCACATCTGGGCCTTCTTAGGGCTGATGAACGATGCGTCTCGATGCGGGAAATTTTCCAAGGAATAGGCAATCCCGGCTTGGCTCCTTGTGTCTTCTCGGCCTGACGGACTCTGATGTGATCGGAGGCCCTGTTCCCAATTTCCTTGGGAGTCACACGGACTGGACTAGACTCGGGCCTAAGGTTGGCGTAGCAGAACCCACTGGCGGCGCACATGAACAAGAGATTACGGTCAACTCCGCTCTTGAGAGTGACTGAGCCGACGTAGAGATCACCGTCGTTGGTCAGGCGCGTGAAGCGGAGGACGAAATTGCTGATGGATGGTCTCTCCGAGTCGGTGTCTGCTCGCAAGACTTCGAATTCCCACATTCCATCTTGTACCGGCGTACATTCGAGCGCTGTGTCGTATGGTGTCTCGTCCTTGGTCAGACCGTCCCATTCAATGTTGCAGTATGCGGTGGTATTGGTGACGCTGTTCGGGTCTGTGATGGTGGTCTTGATGTAGCTGATGGTGCTGCTGCCAAGCCGACCGGATGGGGAATAAGTGTCAACGTGTACGATTTCCCATGGCTCCAGCGCTAAAGCGACCACAAAGGTGCTTGATGTGAGTGACAAGATCCCAAGGAGAGCCGGCGGTCGCAGCATTAGTATGGGGGACCAGGGGAAGCGGTTCAATGTCGGATTTTTGGATATTGGATGACAGTACTTGTTAAAGGGAGTGAAGAAGACAGAGCCCATAACTTATATATGAATCTCAAGTGTCTCATGAACTTACTGGCGAAAACATGGAGTTATCGCAAAGTTGGAGGCACAAGGTAACTAGACGAACTGTGGGGATGTTCCACGAGGTTGCACCGAGGGAGTACATAGTGGGTTGCATCGTCCCACCAAATCCGGGGGGACGTCCAGACTTTTCTCAACCTGATGGAGCCACAAATCCGGGGTATAATGCATCAATCGCAGTTCGGTTTTCGGTGTTGAGCCGATAGGGCGCTTCAGCCGTAAAGTGTCATGGCACATTCAGGGGTAAGCGAATTGAACTGGTCTGCAATGGGACGTTACTCGCCCACCTTGCCCGATTCGGTACCAGCGCGGTACCAGCGCGTGATAACATCTCCGTACTTCGTGGCCATTGGTGTGCATCTTCTGAAAATCGTCCTTTGGAATTTTGGTTCTTGGATGGCATGGGGAGACATGGTAGTTTCGGCGAGCGTCTTTGGGGGTTATCGCCAAGGACGACGACGGACACTGAACATAGGGCAGGAAGGTTAATCACGTTGGTTGACTTGATGATGGGTTCTCGGGTGGTTTCCAGTACCCCTTATTAATTTGAAGGACGTGGAAAGCTGGGTATGGCTTGATTCTCTTTCCCATCTTGTGTCTTCGGCTTGTGGCTAATGTTCCGTTATGTATGTATGTCATTACGTGCCTTGGTATGGTATTAGTATCGTACCCGGAACCAGCAGGCATGGTGTACCAAGGATAACAAGGGTATATGTTACGTAACATACGTAAGTGAAGCAACCCAAGCCAGATACCCATCAGTAATATACCGGAACAAATGTCGCCTGAATCAGATTTGCTAGGTTGTAGGTTTCTTGATCATTGCATTCACTGAAGCCCATCTCTTTCTTCAGTCACTATATTGGAAAAAATAGAGTGACATGGCACAAATTGTCCGGATGGTCTGTGGAAATCTGGAATATGCATGCAGACACTCAGTGCCTACCGTGGGATGGTCATGGCATCTCAATGTGTTGCCGCTATCGGACGCTTCCACCGTGGCTTAGGTTTCTTCATTTTTGGCAACCACGAGCGCGAATGGTGTTGCCCTTTCACCTTTTCAATCGTGTGTGGTTGGACAATGCCGCCCGGTGAAAGGCAGCCGTCGCGAGCGAGGCAGGTATTACCCGTTGCCTCCCTCCGATCAAATTTCAGACAAGCCCCAGCCTCTCCTCCCTTTGATGACTTCCTGCCAAGGAGAAAGCACGGCCTTCCGTTCTTCTTGATTGCTCATCGCAGAGAAGGTGGTTCTGATTGCGTGGAGGTGGACCAGGCCGACAGCGCAGGTAACTCAGCGATGCTCTTACCTGAGCGATTCCATCCCCGTTCATTTTTCCCATGTCCTTTCTGACTCTTTGCTGAACGCCCCCAGGATGCTGACGGTTCTCGCCAATCCAGAAAACTCGCTGCCTTCAATCTTTGCCTCCATCCAAGCAAATCGATCACTTCCATCATTTCTCCTCCTCAAGCCCACTCAACCGCACCGCGGATACTACCTCTGAACCCCGAAAACCAGCCCCCCCTCGAACAACGATGCAGTCATAGACGTGACTTCCTGGTTGACTGTGAAATGGATTCAAAAAAATTTAGGTCAACAGCGGGTACTCAGTACCTCGCCTTTCTTGCTTGGCTCGATTCTGAATCATGCATCCACATCTTCCTGTTCCAACGACAAGCCATCCGACGATTTCCCCGTGTTTCAGAGAGCGAACATCGATGTCGAATGAGAGCGCAACAGCCTGAACGCCATTAAGAGAAGGAACTCCAGCACAGGCAAAAATGAAAAGACAGAATTTCAATAACCGAGACAAGCGTACCGCGAACTTGCCAACACTGCCATTGGCCCCTTTCCACCGGAGCCAGATCTCGCGGCTGGTTGGAGCAGACATGGTTCTCGACCTCCTTCTGGTAACCACACGAGGGAGAGTTTGGGCTCCTTGGGCATCCGCAGTCGAAGCCCGACCCCCAGCTTTCATCGTGAGCTTCCCAAACTGTCGGCCGCCGTTTCCCTCCCCTTCCACAATTCCGCCCATGATACGAGCTTGGATGTATCGATTGCCTGATCGAGTTCTTCTCCCTGATCCTTTACCTTTCGGTGCAACTTGTTCTGATCCTCTTTTCATAGCCACGAAGGCTATCCTGATAGTTCTTCCTTCTCACATCGAATATCGACGGAACCTTCAACCACCCATCACCAAGTATTACACCAAGATTGAACAAGGGTATGCCAGAGGTTCGGCGTGCTCTCCATTCAGCAATAACATGCGCATGGGTTGCGTTGCAATTGCTGCGGCATTTATCAGCCACGTGTGGGCAGTCTGCTGCTGCAAGCCAACAGAAGTATCTTGTCGAAGCGGAAGTTCGCCTCTAGGCGTTCATCGTCCTCTTCTCATAGCGATGATTGGCCTATTGCTAGTTAACAAGGGTTCCAACGCCATGTAAGCACTTACCAAGAGGCAGGCCGAATTCCTAACAGATTTCTCGATGAAGCGCGCCAGTCATGGTTGTTACTGCCGGATTCCTGTTTTTGACATCTGCCATATGCAAACTGATATAAACTGCTGCAGTCCTGGATTCTGGCAGTGGACGTTGCTGGTTATAACGGAAAAGGTTGGGGTGCCGGAGCTTCCGGTTGGCTGTTATCCATCAACAAACTCTTCAAGATTGGCTCAGTTATCCTCCCAACGTCCACACAATCCAGGGCAAGTGTACGTGGAATGTTTGGGCGACAGAGGAAGCACCTGACCACACCTGATGCATGGGTCCCAGACGGGACATTGACATGGAACGGTTCAATGCACCTTCTGCATTGCCCCATTGTCACTGGAGGAGGTTGCCAAAATGCTGGGCCAAGCAAAGATTGTGGCGCTGTGAGTCGTGAATTCTTGGCGTTCTGCCGTCGCAATCTGGTTGAAGAACGTCCCGGGCATACGATCCTCTTCTGCAGCTAGGTAGTGCTAGCCAGACAGCATCTTATCTAAAAGATCAGCCCACGTTTCATCGAAGCGAGCCCAAGGCAACGTGGAAGCCACCAAGGGCCAGGAAGAGCCCATTCATTTCGCATGGAGTTTCTTCGGCTATCAAAGACGCTGCAAGCTCTCACAGGCTATTCTCGTCACCGGTCTCCTCAACCAGGCGCAACCTGAGACCAGAAAGGCATGCCAACCAGACGACGCAAAGGGACCCATGGTGAACCGGACGAGGCGAGCCAAGGAGAAGATGGTGGTGGTTACGGCGCGGCTCGTGCTTATTAGCCCTCTCCACGGCCCGGTGCTCCCGTTGTAATAGGCTGCACACCAACAGACCGGTGAAGTGCGCGATGGACACTCGGTCAACAACTTCTGGTAACAGGTTCGGCCGTGAGGCGAGAATATCGTGAGAACGTCAGTCCATTTCCCTTTGCTCTCATCGCTTGATGCACAAGAGACAATCCTCTTTTCACGGTGACAGACTGCCGTTGGTCAACCGGGACAGGGAGAGCGTTGGGCTGGGGTCCGACGTTACTCGAGTGTGTTTCCATGTTCCGTTGGGTTCTCTTGATATGTCCAATGCGGGTAACAAGTCGGGCGTTTACTTCCATAAAGTCTCTGGTTGTTTTGTCCTGTTATTGTTACACAAGTCCATTGACTAGCCGAGTCAATCGTCCTTGTCGGTCCCAGCTCCACAAAGCTTCACCATGAAATAGGATATAAGGCCGCCGCCATCACAAGTACACGTTGTAGGAAAGAGATAGATACTACTAGGTATCACCGCACCACAGTCAAGGCGCAATTTCTCTCCCTCCTTGAAACATTTGCTATACGCAATGCTGCCCCTCAACAACATCCGTCTTCAGAGCCACATCACCCTCCGTCTTCAGCAGCTGGATCTGCCAGCCCCGAGCGCTGGTCCGCTCTTGATTCCATCCTTTGTCAGCGAAGGCGTTCGGAAGGTTCCAGTGAGTGTTTGAGATTCCTGCTTCAACAACTTTCGGTCCATGTATTCACACCTGTCATCATCAGGGACTGCCTGGTATCCGCTGTCCCACATGTGCTGCCAACGGCGAGGATGTTTGGGTTATCCCGGGCCGAGCTTGTGGTTTCTGCCGCACTCCGGTCATGTGGGATTGACAGATAGCAGGTTATGAAAAGGACTCTTGGGGGACGATTATGGTTGGAGGACACTCGCTTCATAGAAGGGATAAGGCAGCGGCGGCGGCATCGGAGGAGGAGGAGGAGGAGTTCAACATTTTGTTTCGGAGTTTGGAATGGTTCAAGGGAAACTGCTTCATCATGGTCAGCTGGCATCTTTTATGTCTGGTTGGAAAAGCATCACGGTCGTTATTCAAGAGTCAAGACGGAAAAATCCTAGTAGGCATAGATCAGTCATCAACATGGTATCGATTCTTCGTGGCGCGGCCTCTGCTGTCTGCCGTGCAACACTCCTTGACATCCTGCCTCCCTCCCTGGGCACCGGGTTTGGGGCGGAGATTTCAGTGTCACCTCATGTCGTTCATGTCATCACATCACTTCAGCCCCCCGATCACAGCAGCAGCGGCTGCGCAACGTGCCACCGCCGCGCCGCGCGCATTACACTGCGATGCGAAACCAGAAGCTTGGGACTGTAAGGCATGGCTCGAAATAGACGAGAGGCAGCCTTGTGAGGCTGCTGTGTAGACAAGCTGTCAGACAGCTGTTTCGGAAAGAAAAGTACCGATTGGACCGGTAGACGAGACAGCTGTTGCACGTCAGTGTTTCACAGTGTCAATTCGAGGCTCTTTTGCCTCCCTTTTCAGAATAAGCTAGAATCTTTCCCTTTTTGCCTAGGTAGACTGATGCGCCCTTTGATATGCGACCTTGTTCGAGGCCATCGGACTAATGCAAGCAAGTGTGTTAGGTTCAAGCGAAGGGTCCATTAAGGAACTGCATGAACCTCTCAGATTCCCTTTTAGGGTGCGGTCGGTTGGTCGGTCGGTGTGATCCCATCATATCATGTGTCAAATGGGCAATTGAACTGCTTGGCAACTAAAGACGGGCAGGCAGGCAGGCAGGCAGGCAGGCAGGCATTGTATTGTATTGTGCTGATGAAAAATTCATTCTACCAAGATGGGTATCCAACTGATGCAAGAGAGAAAAAAAAGGAAGAAAAAAAAGGGAAGAAACAACAAATGCCTGTCCCTAGTCTCTGTCTGTGTTTCAGAGAATTATCAGGTCATCTCAGCCATTAACCACCCGAAAAAAAAAAAAAAAAAAAAAAAAAAAAAAAAAAAAAAAAAAAAAAAAAAAAAAAAAAAAAAAAAAAAAAAAAAAAAAAAAAAAAAAAAAAAAAATTGCACCCTTCACATCATTATCCCTTCGCGTCATTAACTTGAGCCTGAAAAAGTCTTTCAAATCCTCCTCTTGACACTTCCCCTCAACACCCCCCTCGCATCTTCCTCGAACAAATCCCCCCACCTCCTCTTCCCACCCTCATCCATAGCCAACAACCTCGCTTTCACACTCAGTTCCGTTCCGTACCGTACTCCCGCGTTCGCTCCGGCCCTTAATAGCCTGCGGACCAACTCAACCACCTCCTCCTGCTGTCTCATGGAGGAATTACTCTCTAACTTGCCGACCAGCAACGCGAGGGGCGTAGCGCCGTCGTCGTCCAATGCGTCCGGGTCGGTGCGCGGGTCGGACAGTAAAAGGGAGGAGACTTCGAGGTTGAGCGACTCAGCGGCGTAGTGCAGGGGGGTTCGCCCGCCGCCGTTGAGTGCTGAAGAGCTGGAAGTGCGGGCGTTGGTGTCGGCTTTGCTGCAGGTGGAGAAGAGGATCATGGAGGTTATGGTTAGGTTGCCAGAAAAAGAGGCGAGGTGGAGGGGTGTGATGCCCGAGACGCGGGTAGACTTTCGTTGGATGGGTAAGGGGGTGGGCCATTGGGGTTCTTGTGCTGAAGGTGCACACGGGACTTGGAGGTGTTGTGATTGCCTGGAGCGGAGCAGGTTTGCGGTTGATGCACTCTGTAGTTTTGGTCTGCCGCCGATTGAACCTTTCCAGGTTGTAGACATGGGGAGCTGAGCGGGGAGAACAAGGTCGCAGGTTTTTGTTACGTCGGCACCTGCGCGAAGAAGAACTTCGACGACGCGTTCTTGCCTGGCCATGATAGCCACGTCTAATGCGCTGAGTCCTTTGCCCCATTTGCCGTCGACGCCTAGTGGGAGGCTGGATTTCCTCGCGTCGACTTTGGCCCCGCGCTCGAGGAGGAGGGAGACTGCTTCTGGTAGGCCGAGGATGGAGGCTGCGCTGAGGATGGTGATCCGTCCTGGTTGTGTTTGGGCGGAAAGATGGGTGGATTCAAATTCGGATGAGAGGGGGAGGACGGAGACGGAAGCGTTGGGGTCGGCGCCTAGGTCGAGCAAGAGCCGGAGGATGGCCGTCTGACCTTTTGGACGCGTCGAGAAGAGGGGAGAGCGGAGCACGGAAAAGAGCGGGGTGGTCTCAATTGGTTGAGAATCATGCAGAACTTCCGACGAGGTTGTAAGGGTACATCGCCCGTTGATGGGGGCCATGTTGGTGAAGAGGTGGGCGACGATTCCGTCGATGTCGAGGTTGGAGCAGGCGAGACAGAGATCGGTGATTTTGTCATGGTCGAATCCACCGAGCCTGGTGCTGCTGCCGGTGCTGGTGACCGATGTCGTCGACTCGGGGTCCGAGTCGGAGTCGGAATTGGAGTCGGACAGCGAGAGAGACGATGTCCTGCTAGAAAAAAACCTCGACACTTCCTTGGGGATTCCAACTCTCCACCCACAAATCATGCCACCCCTCCTTCCCTTCCTCTCTAAACTCCTCTCCCTCTTTTCTGCTGCCCTTCGCTGTTCTTCCCTGATCCTCCGCTGCTCCTCAAGCCGTTGTCTCACTACCGTGCGTTGGGCCATCGCCAACACCCTCGCTACCAGTTCATCATCACCTGCCTTCTCTGTTGTCTCTTCCCGCTCATGACACTCACACTTGGGCCCATGCAAAACCACCGCCGGGACGCCTCCGGGAAGCAGCGTGGGTAGCTCCAGACTTCGGTTTGGTTTTTGGAGTTGTCGGCAATCGCCTTGGGGTCCTTGGCGAGGACGGGATTTCCATCCTAGCGCGGAGAGGCGAGATGATACTGCAAGGCGAGATAGGGATGGTTTGGATGGAGCAGGAGGGGGCTTTTCGAAAGCAAATGTTGAGTGTTGGGGGCTGGGTAGCCCAAGGACGGAAGACAGAGGCGAATGGGTGGTTTTTGCTGATGGGGGTGGTAATGTTGGCAGGTTTTCGTCGGAATAGAAGGCGTCGCTGGAGATGCCGGGGGAAAATGAGGAAAACGACAACGACGACCTTTTGGCTTCTAGGGGTGGTGTTTGTGGTGGTGTTGGTGGAAGCAGGATGGGTCCTGGTGTGGTGATGGTGCACATGGCGGTCATGGTCATTGTTGTTGTCGCCATGGTGAGTGGTGGTTCGTGTTGCTGCCTGACGTCGTCGTCGTCGTCGTCGTCGTCGTCGTCGTCCACTTCCTCCTTTGACGATGATGGGCGATGATGATGTCTGGTACCGACTGTCGGAGGAAGGCAAAGCGCACTGCAAGCAGCGAGCGGGAGATATGTATATCACCGGATCTCGATTTCCAAGAGAGTCCATCCCGTCCAGGCTGCCAGCCACATGAAGAATGGAAAGAATTGTCAAATCCCGACCCCTGGCGGCGGGCCCGGCGTGGTGATCATGGTGGTGATGGGTGAGGTGGCACTGCGCCAAAGTTGCTGACACCCTGCAGATAACGCTAGACAGGCCCAAGTCACTGGACGGCTTCACGACGAACCCCCCGTAACCGCCACCATTTGCAGTAGCGATCGGCCTAACACCCGCCCGAACATCCGATCTGCTTGGGATGTTAGGACTTGGCGTCGTGGCGTCTTCCGACTTTTTTTGCTCTCCCTCGACCGCCGCTCACCACGGACGTGCCTTGCTCCGGTCCGTAAGCGCTAGGAGGATCTTTTGGGATTGTTAATCTCCGCAAGGCGTAGGCACCCGGATTCCGAAGCGATAGGAGTGCATGTGAAACCATGGGGGAGATTATTCGGGGCAGAGTTGCGAGGACACGGACGGACGGTGAGACGACGGTCAAGGCAGATCCATGGGCGACCTACCTACCTTACCTACTGATAGTGATGGATGACTACTGTAGTGTAGTGTACAGTACACTACAGTATGGTAGTAGTAGTAGAAAAGGGTACCATTTCAAAGGGTCATCTGTCCTCTACGTCATAACCCCCATTGATAAGGAAAATGAATACGGATTCTGATGGAGCCATGATACGTTGCCAAGCCGAGCTGTCCGTATTTTTGCTGTCTGGGAGCGGATGAGTGATGCCGAAAATTCCAGAACTACCGGGCGGTTACTGAGTATGTAGTGTACGTAGGTAGTGTACAAGTGTAGTGCAAACAGTCTCCTACGTCTAGTGAAAAAAAAAAAAAAAAAAAAAAAAAAAGGTAAACAATGAAAAGTTCAACTGACCAATCAATTTCGACAGCCTCAATCAATCATCACTGACCTAAAAAAAAAACGTCAGCAAAGAAGGCTGAGAGCAAAGAAGGAAGAGAAAAAAAAACAAAAACAACCAATCCGCATCAACCACTTTTCCAGCCACGAACCCAAGCCCACAAGGCTCAGCACCATCTTCGCTAGCTCTCCCTCCTTAGTGGTTGTTTTTTTCCCACCATTTTCTCACCCTTTCCAACCACAGCTGCCTGCCTGGGGCCCCGCAACGCCCGCATGCAGCAGGGTTTCCGATCCATCCCAGCCTACCGCTAAAAAGAAAAACCTAAAAATGGCCAGTCGGAGTGGGCCTGCCTGCCTGCCTGCCTGTCTGTGTGTGTGTGTGTGTGTCTCAATCCCCAACTGCAGCGGTGTCCTACACTAGTGTGCGCTACGCTACAGGTTAATCAACCCTTGAAGGCTGGGTTTTGTTTAGCGTGACACTTGCACTATGTACAACGTCGGTTGTCAAACAAGGGAAGGGAAGCGAGGAGAGAACAAATTGTTGATCCGTCGATCAAAAGTCCCACCAGGTGGGTGGGGGTCAGACGCACATACACTACTGTATGTACCATACATAGTATAGTGTACACTACACACGATCTGACCAAAGTTGACTCCATTCCGTTTCACAGCACCAGGCAACAACGACGGAGCCCACGATGCCCGCTATTGAGGCTGAAAATGCCACGCACCTTGACCAACCTGAAATGGGTAAAAGCGCCTTTTGCCAATACCAAGCTAACGGACTTTCTAGGGGTAAAGGGTATGGTGGTGATGCGCTAAACGCGGCGTCTAGGTGTCTTGGGTAAGCGCGTAGGAGTTGGTTCGGGGCTTACACGTTTGTATGTATGTATGTAGATTGAAAACTGGGATGGGATGCGATGGGATGGGGCTGTTCCCTTAGTTCTCGTCCTATCGGGGACTTGTTAGTTTGCGTTATCTTGTTTCCTCATTTCCATTTCTTGTCCAACATGGCCTTGGCAGATTGTTAGACACACCGAAAAAAGATGCCAATCTCACATCGGGGCCTTCGGTTTCGTCGGTTTAAAGGAGAAGAGGAAGAAAAAAGTCGGAAGAGTCATCGGCAACGGGCAGACGACAATAATTCGCTAGTCCGGTCCGTGAAACAATACAGAGTACAACGTCGGGTCTTGGCGCCAGCAATGCCTAGGTAGAGAGGTAGGTAGCGCCAGCGCCCTACACAGTATGTATAAAGGCAAGGGTCGCCCACGGAAAAGGAACGGTGAACGGGGGAAGGATTCGGTATTGAACTTCAACTTCCACACACATCAACAAGAGTGCTGAGCATCAAAGGATTTCCTTGAAAAGGACGGTACGTGAGTTTCGCGAGTTTCCCCCTCTACGGTATGGTAAACGTAATCCCCTGGAGGGAATATCTTTGTCGCGACAGGCAGGGCAGGGCGGGCAGGGCAGGCATGTGGAGCGTTCCTGCATCACCGATCGAGACCTTTGCTTCTTCCTCAACATCGTCTTCCTTTCTCCTCTTTTAATCTCCTTTATCTTGCATGCCTGCAAGCCACTCAAGCAAGCCACTGTAACAACGGCCAAGATCCCTGAACCATGATCCAACGAGCGCCGTGTGCAATGCATGTAGCCACGATTCTGGCTAGTGTGTACCAGAAGAGGTACTCATGTACCACCCGCCATGCATGCCTGTTTGGGACTTTGAGACTTTGGGACCAATCTTCCGTATCTGTTCATTTCTTTCAGAAGCGAGGACACTCGGTGCTTGTGCTTCATCACCGAAATCTTCCGTCTTCCGTCTAGGCATATCTCAGTTTACTTGCCTAGGAACCCGAATGACCAGGAAGAAAGATAACAAACAGGTGCGAGTCTCTGGCTTTGATTTGCCTTGGGTTGGTTTCAGACAGAACCTGCCTGCCTGGTCGTTTAAAGATGACTCAGACAGACATAGCAGCTTCCGCACCACTTACTTATCCTGCTCAAAGATTGAGGCTAGGTACCTAGGGTACGGTATCAAGCAAAATCACCTACTTGCAGGTATCCCCAAAGGTCGTCCAAAGGCCATTCGATTCGGTGACCGAGGGTACGATCAAGAGTGTTTGGCGACCTCAATGCTCAAAGTTGTTTCTGGTGTGGTGCGACATGCCATGATATGGATCATTCCATTCTCCTTTCTACACCTTCCTCTTTTCGACAGTCCATACGCTCTTTGCCTCGAATTCTGACTGATAATCGAGGGACTTGATGTCTCAAAGTGGTCTGTCTGCCTTGGTCGAGACTGGAACCGTCGAGGCAATCGCGAAGCATGTGAGATGTGAAGAGATCCCCTGTGCAACTACCGAGTGCTCCATCGGGTCATGTCTGATAAGGTTCTGACTCCAAGGTTGTGTAACCTCAGCAGTGTTTCCATGACTGCAACTCTACAGCACCTATCTGCCTGGTCTTCTGACTTTGTGATACCCCCCCGCCAGGAACAAGCCCAAGACGTACCATGTGACAATGGCAATGTTGACGCTCGTGCAGACAATCATCAACAGGTACCTTACCCATCCAAGGTTGTCGTGGTTCTCGTGGCAAACCACAACCCTCATAACAACTCCCCGTATTGGATGTAGCTCTCATAATCACAAGTTGTTTTTTTTTTTTTTTTTTTTTTTTTTTTTTTTTTTTTTTTTTTTTTTTTTTTTGAGAAAAGGTGGTCGACTCCGCATATAGTTTGCTAGAATCACAAACGTTCTCGGAGAGGAGGCGCCGAGGTATCAGTTCCTCATTTACGTATAGTGTGTAGATATTGCACATTGGCCTCCCATTCAACGCAGATCGCTCTTCCTCACCAATGAGAATTTACCCCGGATTTAACCACCAAGCAGGTCAATATGCGGCAGTTCACCACGGTGATATACTGCCATCTCTCGTTGGAGCTCGGCAAAGAGGTTGAACCAATGGCAATGACACTGGGAATTGAAGCAAGATTCATGGTTGATCGCAGCTGTCGATGGAACAGACTTTCAGGCGGCACCTCAATGCTGATCACGGCATTTTTAGGATCGAGACTATGAGCCCGGGCGGGAGGCGAAGAGTGAGACGACTGGAGGGAGTATAAGGGGTTGTTCTTCATGACGCTCCCTAAGACCGAAATCTCTCTCTCTCTCTCTCTCTCTCTCTCGTCCTCTCGCCTCTTTGACCACGAACCACTAGACGCCAGTACGTCCTCGACAGCTCTTGCTCCAAGACACGTTCATCGAGCCAGCCCAAGCCATCAATCACCATGAAGCTCCTCCAATTCCTGGCCCTCACGGCCTCCTCCCTCCTCTTCAACTGCGAGACCCTTGTGCAAGCCCAATACGCCACAGCAGCCATGATGCGCTTCCAATGCTCCCAACTCTCCATCGAGCGACTCGACCCGCTCGTCAGCCCAGGCATGCTTCCCTCGACCCACATGCACCAAATCGTCGGCGGCAACTCCTTCAACGCCACCATGACGCCCGTCGAGTACGATCCGTCAACCGAGTCCACCTGCACCACGTGCTCCTTCGCCGAGGACTTCTCCAATTACTGGACGGCCAACTTGTACTTCCACGCTAAAAACGGCAGCTACAAGAGGGTGCCGCAGATGGTGAACCTGGGACTCAAGGGGCAAGGCGGGATCACCGTGTATTATATCCCGCCGTACGATGGGAAGACCAAGGTTACCGCTTTTAAGCCTGTGAGTTTTGAGTTCAAAGCCGTACCCTAGTAGTATCATAGCAAGGTGTGTCTGAAGAAGAGACTGACAGACAAATATCCAATAGGGCTTCCGCATGCTGGTAGGCGACGCCATGCTCCGCTCTAACCAGGGAATGCAGAGGCAAATCTGCCATCGATGTGAGCACAACATCCAGCAAAGTCCATTTGGCGGTGCCCCCTGCACGGGCGACGACACCGTCACGTTCCCCAACCAGATGTGTCCGGGTGGTATTCGGACGACCATCACCTTCCCTACGTGAGTTCCCCGATCCATGTCCCCACCTTCCCTTCAATAACAACTAACGTGTTTGATAGCTGCTGGGATGGCAAAAATGTCGACTCCCCCGACCACAAATCGCACGTTGCCTATCCCTCCTCTGGCACCTTTGAGTCCACCGGCCCCTGCCCCGCCAGCCACCCGGTCCGCTTGCCACAGCTCATGTACGAAGTCATGTGGGACACTCGCCAGTTCAACGACAAGGCCATCTGGCCCGACAAGGGACAGCCGTTTGTGTACTCGATGGGAGACGGGACCGGGTATGGCCAGCACGGCGACTACGTGTTTGGGTGGAAGGGAGATGCGCTCCAGAGGGCGCTGGATGCGCGGTGCAGTGGTGATCGGTGCTCGCAGCTCAAGACGCAGACACCGGAGCAAGCGTTGGCTTGTTTTAAGAAGCAGACGGTAAAGGAGGAGACGGAGGGGTGGGTGTCGGAGCTGCCGGGTGGGATGCAGGTAACTTATCAGTAGAGGACGCGGAGGGGAGGAGAAGGGATGAGAGATAATAGGACATTGTCAATTGATGAAAGATGGGACCAGCCCTAGTTACCTTGTTACATCCAAACCTACATCCAATCTGTATCGCTGTCGACAATGTCATAACGTCGTTAAACCGTTCCGTCCCGCTGTCCCATGCTCACCTGCTCCCGTTCATCGATCGCCTCCACTCCCTCTTTACCTCGTCCAACAACCCGTCAATAGTCAACACATCCAGCGCCGTGCCCGCCAACGCTTTTGCAACCCTCAAACTCCTCTCAAACGCCAACCTCGTCCCCGCACTCTCCGCGAACCCCGGATTATGGGGCCCAGCCCCTCCCGGCCCCGGCGGTATTTTGAACCCGGGCATGATACTCGGCATGGCATGAGCAATATCGCCCTGGTCCGAACTAGCACCACTCCGCCCCCTCATCGCATCAACTTCCTGATCCTCGGGAATCTTGTTCGGTCCGCCCACCTCATTCCCATCCCCATCCCTCCCTCCATCTCCTTCCTCGGGCACCAACGGATTAAAGTACCGCACATAACTCCTCCCCAACAACCGGTTCGGCACATGATCCTTGTAAGCCATCAATTTTGTCACCTTGACCTTGGCACCCGTCGCCATCGCACCCGCATCGAAGCAGCCCATTACTTTCTCGACCAACACCTCCAATCGTCTCTGCGTCGCGGCCCGAACCACAAAGATGCCGGCCGCATACGCATGAATGATGTTCGGCCTCGCTCCGCCATCAGTAATGTGTCCTTGAATCATATCAGACGGCATAGTCTGCTGCCTCAACACGCTAATCCCGTTATACGCCGTGATTAAGGCGTCCAGCGCATTAACTCCCAACCACGGCTCCGCGGCGGCATGTGCTTCTCGACCAAAGTATTCGACCTTCATCCGAATGTAGGCGGTCGTGTGCGTGAGGGCGCAGTCGGGGATCGTGCCGGGGTGGGAGATGAGACTGATGTCGACGCCGTGGTCTCTGTAAGCGCCGGCGGCTAGGAGTCGAATCTTACCGCCGCCGCCTTCTTCGGCGGGGGTGCCGAAGAGGACGACGCGGCCCGGGAGAGAGTAGAGGGAGAGGAGATGGGCGGTGGCGAGGGCGCCGGCGAGGGAGGCGGTGGCGATCAGATTATGGCCGCAGGCGTGGCCGATGTCCGGAAGGGCGTCTGGGTTGGGGGGTTTTGTGTTAGTTGTAGTCTAGTATGGAAGTCTGGGTAGACCGTGGTTTGGGTGACGTGATCTCGAGGTCATGGGTGCTGGGGTTATGCCTGCCATGGCCAGGCACGGAGGATGAAGTTAGGGAGGACCGAGAGTCTAGATGACCGGCAAAAAAGAAAAGAGACATACCCATCTCAACATTGAAGGAAACACAAGGGCCCCGTTTGCCCGTGTCGTAGACAGCAACCCAGGCCGTCTTCATGCCGTAAGCCGACCGCGTCACTGTCCATCCTGGCTGTGTCTTCATGTAGGCCGTCAAGGTGTAATGGGCGATGACTTCTCCATAGCCGAGCTCAGGTTTGTCGTGGATCTTTTTGTTGATGGGCCATAACTCCTCGGCGATGCTGTCGATGAAGTCGCTAATGTCGTTCAGGAATCGTGGGCGCCGCGCCGCGTTGACTTCTTGGTGGGTGATGATCACAAAATCATCTTCGTCGATCTCGGGCAGCAATGCTTCGGTCTGAGTGCTGGAATCGGTCGCCATGATGGATGGACTTTGGGATCATCACCTAATGACCGACAAAGATGGAGAGCGGGTAGGGCTGAATGGGAGGGAGATGGACAGGGCAACAGGGACCACTCCAGGTCTAGGTAGGACAAGGACAAGGTCCTGAGAGAAATGAAGTTGCGATAACAGCGAGCAAAACAGTGGTCGCCACGTCATTGATGCCCTGGAGATCGCTGAGTGGTGGGTGCAATGGCCAACCAAAAGCGCTGAAGCCCCTGAAAAAGGTGGGGCAGGAAATGATTGATCCCGTCCCTCCATCTCAGCACGTGCTTGTCCATACCCTTGACGTCATCTAGGTTACTCCCTTCCTGGACACTCGACGACGACAAAGGTTTCTTTGAACTTGCGACTCTGGTTTTACGGGGGAAATCAGTCTCCTTGGATGATGGAGTGAAAGTCTCAGGAAGTCTCAGGAAATCTCAGATATTCTTGTTTTGTTGACTGGTCTAGACCTTCCTCAACGCCACAGAGAGAGAGCATCTCCCCCGCAGGCAGGCTGTGCACTACAGAGGACAAGAGTGTCAGAAAATCACGATCGGGACATCTGCCTTTTATCAGAAAATATTCCTACCTCGACCTAAATCGAGAGTGTGTTTCAAATGACGTGACTTTCGCGTGAAGCAAGCAAGATACCATTGAGGAAGGAGGCGGTGCCCAAACTCAAAAGCTGGGGAAATCCGGGAAATCTCAACAGTTTACCGTCCAACTCCTTGTTGCGGTTTGGTGGCAAGTAATTTCCCATCGCAAACAGTGAACTCGGTGACCAAGACCAATACTCACTCATATCCTCAAAGGCGCCTGCAGAAGCACAAACAGCACCATGGCTCTCCACCAATTCGGCGTCTCGCTTGAGACATACCTCATGACCAACCCTACCCTCAAGGGCGTGATTGTCAGCGCCGTGGTCCTCCATCAAGATCACATCCTCTTGGTCCAGCGCGCGGCAACAGATGGCTTCCCCAATATGTGGGAAACCCCCGGTGGCGGAGTTGACCTTGGAGACGAGACGCTCTCTCACGCCCTGGCACGTGAACTCCTCGAGGAGACTGGCCTTGTTCTCAAACATGTTGTGGCACTGCTCGACCAACTCGAGTTCGAAGGAGCGTCAGGCGAAGGGCGGTATCGGAAGCTCACCTTTCTTGTGTCTGTCGAGTCTACACACAGTCCGCAGGAGCAGCCGCAAGTTCGTCTTGATTCGACAGAGCACCAGGACTTCATGTGGGTTGCAAAGGACCATCTCCGTACTGGATTTTGTGGGGAAAAGGAGATCAAGTTTGCTTATCCCGGACAACATGAAACTCTCTGTGCCGCCTTCGGAGCCGACACAAAGACACCAGCTAGGTTACAAGAGGACAACGGTACATACAAAGCGCCATATACGAGATAGGAGCGGCAGACAGATTGCCTATAATATTATGCCGTCCTCGGACAACACAAACTCTGGCCAGAGCCTGGAGCCGCGAGCTACCACCTATCTGCGTCCAGACTACTTCCAATACCTATCTGAGTTCCGAGTCTGCCGGTGCCTGTATAGACATAGAGGATGCAGATGCAGTATCAAACTCCACTCCGCACCGGGCAGCATACATACGTGGGAATGTCTTATTGTGGGTGGCAATCTGAGGTGGGATCTTTGTTGCATGTGAAAAAATACAACAGAACACTCTCCGCGTATGATTCAGCCATAGTCCGATCCTACAACTCGACCGCAAGCCACAAGCCACTGACCTTTTGTTTTTTGCGTTAACCCCCCCACCAACCACGTTCAACCACGTTCAACCACGTTTTTCCCTTTCACGTTCCTGAAGATTGACTTTGTTCGATCTCCCCTTGTTCTATGCGGGTGGCTCAGGGGCATGCACCACCCAAGTGCATGCATCTTTGTTTGTACTTGCAGATTTCCGGGCGTGGAAGATATTGTTCCTATGAACGGCATGCCGCAATCGATGACTCTACCTGGGCGTCGGACATGTAATTTCCAAGATCGAGCTGGCCAGAATCCTTCTCACGGTCTTATAAAACAACCGGCCTAGCCATGTTTCATTCCCTCTTTTTCTTTCCCCCAGTCAGTCTCGAATAACCCACGTCGATCACTCATCTCGAACAAGACAAGGTCTTTCAGTCACCTCAAGCTTAAAACCCCATCCCTTACCAGACCACCTTTTTGTGTGTGAAACCAAGACACAAAATCTCAGACACAATGTTATCCAACGTCATGACCGTCTTGGGCCTCACGGCCGCCACCCTCACCTCTGCCGCCGTCATCCCCCCGGTCCGCCGCGGCGAAGCCATCGACATCACCCCTCACGATAAGTACTCGTCCTCCGTCGGAGTCCTCGGCTGCAAAATCGACATCAACCGCGTAGCCTACTGGCCCTCCTCCGTAGACTGCAACAACATTTGCGTCCGCGTCACCGCCAACGGCCGCTCCGTCACCCTCCTCAAGATCGATAGCTCCACCGGCGCCTACGACATCAGCTACGACGCCTACGCCTACCTCCAGAACGGCGTCGGTGCCGCCGGCGGAGCAGCCCTTGGTGGCGCCGTCGCTGCCACTTATGAATTCGTCTCGCCCGAGGAATGCAGGCCTCTGATCCATACACCGGACGGCAAGCTGCCCTTCACGGCCGCCAACTCGATGAATTTCATCAACTCGTGCCAGGGTGGTAGCTGGGTGGGCAACAATTTCCAGCTGCACAACATTGCCGATGCCCGGTGCCAGTGGGGCGAGGATGTTCCGTGCAGTTTCCCGGATCTGGCTGTGACCAACCAGCCGGATTGTGGTGCAGGACATGTGTTGGGTGTCCAGAAGGCGTTGCCGGCCGAGTATGCAGTGAAGGATGTTTCTTATCCTAACTGAGTTTTTTTATGAGCATGAAAGATTTACGGCTTCGCGGCATCTTCACTTCCTTTTTGTTTTCTCTTCTTTTTGGTTTTTTTTTCTCTTTTTTGCTCTTGTGCTTGATGGATATCATGGGCGGACTTGGCTTCGAAGGGTTATTTCCTCTAGGAGGAGTTTGATTGGGTTTATGTTTTGTCTTTTCTCTGGGAAATCATTCGGAGCACAACATGATGAGGGGGCACAGCGTTTCTTTTTTACTCGTTCTTTTCCTTTTACCCTTTTACAGACCCTTGATAGGGCATTTTAACTCCTCAGGGGGTGACGTTTCATGAGTTATGACATCATGTGCATCAGATCTTAGATGCACTTTTAGACCTCTAGACTAAAACAAATGGAGTTGTCTACTACACAAACCTTTCTTTCCCCTTGAGTTCCTTTGCTGTGAGCTTGTGGGTCATCGACATTATGACTGGTGATCTATGTATTTGTTCTTACCTATCTTTGGCTATTGAGGCTTCGTGTTCATTTCGAATTCCATGTCGGCAACGCTGCACTGTTCGTGTTGGTAGATATTATCATATATATTTAGAATAGAGGTATGCATTCACACTCGAACACATACATGCAGCTCGCATTTACGCACCTGGTAGCTTCCAAAAATATCGAGACACATCCAGAACCGGGCGCGTGTACATGTAAATTTCGTAGGGCGTAATTCTCTTTCTCCCTGTGCGTTTTCGTCGAGTCATATCGAACATTCGTGGGCACCGTTGCTTCATGTGCTAGCATTCCGCGCGCTGCTCCTCATTTCGACGGGCTGCTTTGTTTCTTTGTTTAACGCGGGAGGATCTCCATTAAGCACGATTTCCTTTGACCCTTTGTTCGAAACTGCCTTGCCGCTCCTTGGCCCCCCACGGGCGGCTCAGGGACCCGTTCCCCTTGAGCTACCGCTCGTGGTCATGGTTGGTGCAAAGGAACCTTGGGCTAATATAAAAGCAAACCCTCACTTGCTGCCGCGAACTCGATGATCAAGGTTCCATGGCTTCTTGTTTGGCATACAATAGGTACGCATCGAAGCATACCAGACAACCCAAACTTCACAGATACATGTACGTATCACAAATACGCAAAAGGCGTAGCTGGCCATGTGTCTCTAAATGCATTCATACCTATCTCCCATCTTCCGGAGCCAACATCAACCACGTGCAGCCATCTAACTGACTACAAGCTCCAATTCCCCAAGATTTCTCCCTACCTAAGCCTCAGCCTTCATCAAGTCCCATGTCAATTGCTTCCCTGATGCCGAACTCCCATAACTCCATGCTGTGCCATGCTGGCCATCTCCTAAACCACAAAATCCTGCCCTTGACGTGTTGGAATGCGATTAGCTAACCCAAAACCCTCCTCTAATTCTGTCTTGAGCGTGCTGAACTATCAAGCCACCCAGAGTCAAAGCCAAAAGGGAAGAAGATATTATCCTGTGCTGGCGAAGATCGCCTCACACTCAACTTTCTAGCACTTAAGGCTCGCCGGGACCCTTTGCCTCCTCCGCGTCACCACTCGGATACCGAATGTTCCAGACATCCTGACCAACCAACTTGTCCTGGCTTCCCAGGGTGTGCGGGCACTTGGCCTGATTGAAGCCGCTCTTGAAGTCGGGGGTTTCGCAAATTTCGTTGTGTGCCAGGTTGCACTGCGAGTCGTAAATGTTCCATAGCTCGAAATTCCTGGCGACCCAGTGGTTCGGGTGGTTGAGGACGCAGTTTGAGATGTAGTTGATAGAGGTCGCAGCGGAGAACGGGAGCTTTCCGGAGGCAGTTTTGATCAGGCCGCGGCATTGATTGGGATTGACGGTCTTGTACTGGGCGTTAAAACCCGCAGAGGGCTGGATGTGGTTCTTTTCAGAGGCTGGGTAGCCGGTCTCCAAGTAGTTCCAGTTCTCAAAGGAGATATCGTGAGCTGCGGCAGAGTTGTCGACACGAAGGAGGGTGACGGAGCGACCACCGTAAGAGACTTCGATGCAGAAGTCGTCGCATCCAATGGACTCAGGCCAGTAGGCCACATGCTTGACGTCTACCTTACACCCTAATACGCCAATGGATGAGCTGTACTTGTCGTGGGGGGTCAACCAGATTTCGCCGGCAGCTGCCAATCTCGCACTGGTTTGGCCGTCGCTCAAGAAGGTGGTACCATTAGCAGCGAGGACGGGGTTGGCAATGGCTGCGGCGGTGACGGAGGAGAGGAAAGTTCCGAAGAGGGCAAGGATACCGAAGGAGAAGATTTTGTGCAACATCTTGCTGGTGGTTTTGGAAGATGCTTGTTGAAGTTGGCTTGTGGTTTTTTTCTGGCTTCGCTGAAGGTGCAAGTAGGGAAATCTTCCAGACTGCTTCTAGTTGGTGCTGAAGAAGTGCAAAGGTGGAAGAAGTGGTAGGAGGAGGAGGGGGATTATATCTAGAGGGTAGAGTATTTCTTTGGGCGTCTGCCGATAAATGAGGACTTCCCAAATGCCATTCACCATCGTCGAAGAAGTCCAGATGAAACGAGAAGGTTTTCAGTGAAGCGAAGGCCTGGTGAAGGGACCCGTTCAGAGTCAACAGAATCCATCCCGGAGCCTCGAGACCAAAAACGGTGGAAGTCATCCCCGAGTTCGGACGACAGCAGTATCTGGGTGAAGGGAGAGATCCGTTGGGTATTATCCGTGGTCACTGTCCTAGTGGATGGAAATGGAGCAACTATTGTGCAAACCCACGACATGTTCCGTCGGGATGAGGAAAAGGAACTCTGGTGAGCATGTGTGATCCCATTTCTTGTGCGCAGTTCCAGCATGCCGCATGGCACATTGCTGTGAACTTTTCAACCGTGAAGCCATGTCAAGATGGAGGTGACTAGGTTCCCAGCTCGAGATTGTTGAGGGATCCTGGAGACCTCAAAGTTTCATCTACGGCCAGCAGAATATTGAGTGTCCTGAGATAGTGACATAAGAGTGGTTCAAGTTGAGGAGTAATCTGGTTGGAATGTTGTCTTGCACGCAAACAAAAGGAGGAACTTGAATGGTAACTTTTCGTGTCTTCTTTTCCCCGGCGGTGGTGGCGCTCAAATCTTCTTCGGACCCGGCCTCGATGAGAGCGCAAGAATTGGGAGTGCATCAGTCCGCATTCTACATGAAAAAACCCCTCCCAAAATTCTCCACCGCATGCTCTTTGCACTGCTGCCTGATAGCAACACCGAGTCACTTGCAATGAAGAAGGAAGCAGACCGAGTCGGACCAAGCGAGGAAGTCACGATCACGAAGAAAAGAGATTGGCCGAAAGGGTTCATGTCATTTCCTTTCGGCAGGAGCCAGCATCTACTACGCGGCTGCCATCAAATGGGGGAGCATGCTGCCCAATCCCTGAAATCTAGGTACCTCTAGATATGAACTTTTGAACTCCTATATTCCGTTCCCCCACTCCACACACCCATTATGGTCGCTGTTACCGAAACTTGAAACCGAACCTCCTCCTCAGCCGACCCATCCGTCCTAAACGCTGTGGCATCTCAAAGAAGAAGAAACCGTGTGGTGCTCGCCGGTTCCGATGTCCTGTTGCTTAAGGAGCGTCAACAACATCGCCGCTGGGGTAAAGAATGTTCAGGACATCCTGACCCTTCAAGACATTGCTTGAGCCGAGGGGGTGCGGACAGGTAGCCTGGTTTGCACCAGGGGCGAGCGTGCAAAGCTCGTTAAAACCGTGGTTGCAGACGGGGTCGGCGATGTTCCACAGCTCGTAGTTGTTGCCAACCCAGGTGTTGCGGCCGGCGGTGCACGAATTGACGAAGTTCATGGAGTTCGCAGCCGTGAAAGGCAGCTTTCCAGAAGATGTGTGAATGAGATGGCGGCAATTCTCGGCGGAGACGAACTTGAAGTCGGCGGGGAAGCCACCGCCGGGCTCGATGTGGCCCTTCACTGCCGGGTAGCCTGTCTTGAGGTAGTTCCAGGCATCGAAGGAGATATCGTATGCGCCGCCGGATTGATCGATCTTGAGCAGAGTGACCGAGCGACCGTTGGCAGTCACCTCGACGCAGATCTGGTCGCAGTCGATGGAGGAGGGCCAGTAAGCGACCCTGTTGATATCAATTTTGCAGCCTAGTACACCGACTGAAGAGGAGTACTGATCGTGGGGGGTGATGCTGATGGCCGAAGCAAGCTTGATGCCGGTAGTGGCAAGGGCAAGAATGACGGACTTGAAGGATACCATCTTGTTGGTTCTTGATGCTACGTGACTTTAGGGGTGTGATGGTGACAGTCTGTTGCCTGTGGAAGAAGAAAGCTGAAGTAAGGATGCTGCTTTGGGTGCTCGTTAGTGAGGAAAGCAAAACAGGAACAAGTGCTAGAGAGATGGGAGGTTTATATAGAGGTACGGAGGAGGAGGAGGAGGAGGAATATCGAGGCCATCTATTCCATTGGGGGTCCTCCCAAAAACCACAATAACCTCGAGGTCCATTCACTGTTGCCTTCAATCTTGAAGATACGTGTGAGTGTATGGAACACATACAGACCAGAGCCGGGCGGTGGGCCCCTTTTATCTCTTTTCGAGACGACATGGCGGAAAGAACTCTGGCACAGTGCAAGGGATGGTGACTCCCAGGTTGACGTTTGCCGTCACTCCTCAACAGTTCTACGCCATCGTCTCCACATGACGCTGAACAATCGTTGTCTGTTTGGATATTATACCGCAAGGAAGTACCATTAAAGGTGTGTTGTGCTTTGCAAAGTCTGAAAGTTAGACTTCGTGTGTTTGGAATGACTCAACCTTCTCATCGTCAGCACAAACGCTGGAAAAGGTGTCAACATGAAAGTGTGGAGGGAATCATTCCAAACGTTTGCTAAGATAGCAAGCTATTGAGTTCAGAAAGCCAGATTGTCATGCGAGTGAAGTTTACTCTGGCAAAGGTATAAAATGAGCAGGATCTCCCGTCCACAGCTTCAGATGAGAAGGTCCAGTGCCCAGTAATGCGTAATTGCGTTTCCTTCATCCTGCCGTTGAGAAGCCCAGCCATGGAGAAGACCATTCACCGACACGAAACCCACTCTGGTCCGGACTTGGGACGCCTCCAGCCATTTCAAAGTCATGAGATGAATTTTCGGAAATCAACATGTCTCCTTCACTGTTGAGAATGCGTTTGAACCTTTAGGGATTTCGTTCAGGTGGATAGGATTATTCTCAACAGAATCAACCTCTCCTCTAAATATAAAATACCCTCCTCTTCCATACCTTCTCCTTCTTTCTCCTTCTTCCACACCCATCAACAAGCAAGCCTTTGTCTTTGACAGCACAGAAGATCAACAAACTCACCTCTCGATCATCATTCTTGAATAGTTTTCCAACAACCGTCAAGATGTTCGCCAACAAGAAGATCTCCACCCTCCTTGCCCTCGGCACCATGGCCATGACTGCCTTTGGCTTTCCCCAAGCCGCCGTCTCCGGTGCACCCATTACTATGGATCCCACCACTACCAAAACTTCCGGCGGTTTCAACAGCACCAACGCTGTGAACGGTAACAAAGCCCTTCTCGGCAAAGTCAACATCACTCCGCACGACAAGTACTCGTCGTCGGTTGGCGTTCTGGGTTGTAAAATCAACACCAACCGCGTCGCCTACTGGCCTAGCTGGCCAGACTGTAACAATGTGTGCCTGAAACTCTCCCACGAGGGCCGTTCCGTCCACCTGCTCCAGATTGACGCCTCAGGTGGCGCCCACGACATCTCATATGACGCGTGGAATTACTTGAAGACCGGACACTCGGTCAAGGAGCCTGGCCAGGCTGTCGCTGGTGGTGGTTTTGATGTCGATTTTGAGTATGTCCCCGCCAATGAGTGCAAGTCGCTCATCACCGATGGCTCTGGAAAGTTGCCCGTCGCCGCGGCCAACGGCCTCAGCTGGATCACTTCCTGTCTCGGCGGTTCTTGGGTCGGTAACAACTACCAACTCTACAACATCCAAGACCCCATCTGCCACTATGGCTACGACGAAAAGTGCACTCTGGCCTCCGGCTCCGCTAATCCGACTTGCCCTCATCAGCTCGGCGCGAACCCCAAGCTGGATAACCCCAGTGACCACAAGGTGGTCAACCTCCTATACCCCACCGGCCAGGAGGAAGTCGCTCCCTAGACGCCAGGTCTAGCTCTCAGTCACGGCCATGATCATTCGGATGTGCGACAACATCACCATCATTTCCATTATCTCCATTTCCGTGCTTTGAAATTATATTGGTGACGGTGGTGGGACACGATTGGCTGAAGACTGAGTTGGTTTGGAGTCTGGGTTCATTGCTGGGAAGGGGTGAAGGACCAGTTGAAAGGAATAGTCAGTTCAGGAACGAGCAGGATTGGTCCAGGGAGGCTCATATTGGGAGGTCAAGGGTACTCGCAATCATCAGGAGGGATTTTTAAGTGCAGTTCGCGAATTTCAGGTCAGCTTTTGCGAGGGCATCGGTGTTGATGGATCTGGCGGGATCAGCCAATAATTAGACCCACTAGAGACACTCCCAAACAACGTCCTCAAAACAATTTCCAAATCGTGCCTTGCATTGGAAAACAGGGAATTCAATGAAATTATCGTAGAATCGTGACTTCCTTCTCGCTTGCTTTTCCTTTATGTGTGCGCTTGCAATGTCCATATCTGTCCACATCGCACCTACCCAGAAGCAATCTCGACAGAGCATGAAGGCAGGAAAGTGCTTGAAGGTCCAACATCAGAGGTTGCTGATGTTGTCACACGTTCAAGTTTGACCCAAGAACTTAACTCAAGGGACCTCTATTTATTTTGAGAGGAAGGGTACCTCTTTGAACACCACATGTCATCACCTCATCCACAACACACACACAATCATCCGTTCCATCTTTCTCTTCGAAGAACAGGCTAACAGAAAAGGTGTGTCTACAATGACGAACTTCCACACCACCACTGCCCTGGAGCGCTCGAGTGAGTGAGATTGCGTACAAACCCGGAGCATCGATCATTCGTCAAACTGCAGCCCTGTCGGGGCCAAACGACGGGCGCAGTGGTTGCCATCCAGCAACACCACCCACTTGTCACCAAACTGTGGAGATAGACAGCGAGCAAGATGTTTGATTCCATAGATAGCCATTCGAAACCAGCAGGTTTTGCAGACAGACCGCCTCCCTCTTGCGGTAGGCGGAGTTTGTCCGATGCCAAAGATTAATGTCCCGCGGCTGCCTGGACGTAGAGGTAAGCCCTTCACTCAACATATTCTCCTTGTCGCAACCTTCCGTCCCCTTCTTTTCAGGATGAGTGCGGTGTGCCATCAGAAAATAGACGTCTCTCACCCCAAAACATGTTCATCCAAACCGTTCAGATTGCGGTTTTCGAAGCCCCGAAAGGTGAATGAAGGCTTCTCCGTTTCCAAGCCTGTTTACTCAACGATCCCATCGTAGCGAGGTATACTCTACACTTCAGCTACCCGTCTCAGCTTTGACCTTGGGATGGGTGGGGGCCTGGATGGAGGACGGTTGAGTTGGCGTTCGTTTGAAGGCTCTGAAAATTTCTGTATTTTTTGGTGGTTCTCGGGCATTCAACACAGTTTGTGCATGACAGAAAGAAGAGGTTGTTCGTATCATAACGACATTACGGCGATTTC
The DNA here is from genome assembly GCA_009805215.1 of Neurospora discreta FGSC 8579. Classification (NCBI taxonomy): domain Eukaryota; kingdom Fungi; phylum Ascomycota; class Sordariomycetes; order Sordariales; family Sordariaceae; genus Neurospora; species Neurospora discreta. Next base: position 43,171 of record RANX01000052.1, on the reverse strand, counting down.
CATGTAGAGTAAGAACCGATCTGTTGGATAAATACCCCTATGTGGATGTTCATGGAATGCAAGTGTTGTGCAAGTCTAGAGGTGGCTATGCCAAGACGAGAGACTCTCGTTGCCCGCTAAAAGATCGCCAAGATTCCAAGCATTACAGCGCTCCACAGCGCACTTCAGTTCCGTAACGGGTACCGCTTCCAGGCACACGCAGCCAAGGCGCTCACCTGACCCCGCGTACCTCTACAAGTAAGCTGACCGCGTCGGGCAGGGCATCGAAGCGCACCCGACGCCGCGATAACCTAAACGCCCGCGACAGAGAAACCTCCCCGCTTTCACTTTGCACAACAATTGCACACTGGATCCGCCACCAGACCAGCTCACCACCTCCGGCCTCGACATCCTTCCTGCGATGAACACAAAAGCGAAAGACGGCTAGGATCCAAATTCGTCGAGGCGAGCAGTGTCGTTGCGCGACTCGCATTCCACTCAACATGCCATGACCGACTCCGGGGCCCAGGGTCAGCCAGCTCTCGAGCTCTACCCCCAGTACTGCTTTCACCTATCGCCGACCATCAACAAGTGGTGTCATTTACGAGCGGCCGACATTGTCGCCCTGTCGAGCCATCCAGGGTTCCAAGGTATTCCGGCCCCCATCTCTCAGTCTTGATCACTTGTCCATGTCCAGAGTCTGACAAACGAATTTCTGTCCAGGCCAAGACCTCTACTTCCACCTCAACCACCCCATCAAATGGGTTCGTCTCTGCGGCATCGTCGTCGCCATCGACGTCTACGGCGACTCCTCCTCTTCACGAAGCAAGGGTCAGATACAAGTAATCACTATCGACGACAGTAGTGGGCATACACTTGAATGCGTCATCCCGCTTCCTCCACCACCTTCTGCTCCATCTGTCCCTTCTGTAGGCCAACAACAACAGCCACCTCAATCCTTACCCCTCATTGACTCTGAGATCGACATTGGTCACATCCTGGATATTAAAGGCTCCCTCCGCACTTTTCGCGAGCAGCGGCAAGTCAAAGTCGAGAAAATCGTCCATCTACGCACAACAGAGCAGGAAGTAGCCTTTTGGGAGAGGGTGGTACAGTTGCGAAAAGACATTTTGGATAAGCCATGGAAGCTGGAAGACAAGGTGGTGAGGAGGTTGAGAAGGGAGGCGATGGGGGTTGATGAGCGGGATGCGAAGAAGGAGAGAGAGAAGGAGGAAGCGAGAAGGGAGAGGAAGAGGAGGAGGAGGTTGGAAGAGGAGAGGAAGAGGTTCTTGGATAAAGAGAGGACTGTAGACGGGGAGAAGAAGGTTACCAGGGGCACCTTCACTTCTGACTCTGTGGGGGCCAAGACGCAGGCACTACAAGCGGTGGTTCCAACGAGGACCAAGAGGAATGTCACGGGTTTGGAAAGAAAGGTTGTGTCGAGGGCGCTGATACCGCCGAAACCGAAGGAGCCTACAGGTTTGGAAAGGAAGACCAGGAAGTCGGTCAATAGTGACAGAGTGGTTCCTATCACTGGCAAGTACACGGCTCTTGGGCTGTGACGGCTGGAATTTCGGAACGAACAGAGGGTTGGATACATCCTTCCGGACATCACTACCAGGAGCATTTCACCCGCATGTGGAACCACAGTATTCTTGGGCAAGGGCCAATACCTTACTACAGTTCGAATCTCCTTGTCGAGTCTTCTTGTTTTCCCAGCCCAAATCTTCCAATCTGTTCAGTCCGCTTCCGTCACCACACCCAGTGGCAGTCTTCCACTCCATCGATATCACGGCATATTTGATCAATCGTCTATCGTCAACGCACTACTGGCATTCTTCAGAGAATATTATCCTTCACAATTTCGTCCTCACCCGAGGAGCGTCGTCGCGTACCCAGCCTGCTTTCCTCGCAACTTGTCCTACCCGGCTCCAATCGCCCACCATGTCCGGCAATCAAGAAGGCGAGGTGCCGCAGTTTGACGCCAATGAAAAGCCCATGATATCTGACGATCAGCTAGATGACTTATCGCAGTCCATCGCTGATGAAACGCCCATGCTATTTGGCAATCAACTAGACGAGTTGTCGCAGTTTGACGCCGACCAATTGTCCATGTTTGGCAACCAACCAGGCGAGTTGTCGCTTTCTCCCGCCAACCAGGTGCCCACGATATTTGACAATCAGCACGGCGAATTGCCGCAATTCGGCGCCAACCAAACACCCAACATGTCTGGCAGTCAACAAGGCGGGTCGTCACATTCCGCCGCCAGCCAAGCACCCCTCGGAGCTTCCTCTGCTCAAGGCGGTCAAGAAGGAGCAGAAGAGCCAGCGGCCATTGAATCAATGATGAGTGTCTTTGAAAACCTGGCGGCACAATGCGATGGTATACAAACCAACTTGCCATTGAGTGTTCACCTTAATCTCTTCAGGCGATACAATGACTTGATCCCCATGATGCGGTCGATCCTCAATGACGAACATGAGCCTCAACCCCCGCAAAAGACCTCCATAATGGATAGTTCTATACGCATAGAATCAAGGGTAAACCACTGCACCTGTACACCCTTCATTCTGCTCTTGACTGACAGATATCCTTTTAGATATTCCAGCTCACGAGTTGCACACCTGTTGACGATGTCAGAAATCCGGTCATTGGGCGACAGCCCGGCCCGCCGTGTCAGCTAGAGTGCAGAAACTCGGGAGTCGGGCCACGAACAGTCCTAGCGGTAAACAAGGCCTTTTCACTGCCCTGTTTTACCTGCGCGGCTGAGGGCATTGTGTGCGAGAGGTCCTTCATTGACGAAACATGCGCTTCCTGTGGCCGCCGCAGCCTACGGTGTACAACTAATTATACCACCGAGATGGAGCAGATGCTGACCGATACCGGTCCACCACCAGTCAGTGACAGTCCTGTGGATCCAGCTGCGAACACGCGAAGAGTGATGCTCGATGGCTTCCAAGAACATCACAAGGCGCTTGCCGATTTTATCCGTTCCAACGGGGTCGAGGACGCCACAAGGCTAGCAAACCTAGAAGCTCAACTATCATCACTTCGTCCGATGCTGGAGGGGCACAATGAGATTGCTCTTTGGGATGCTTGGATAAGGAACATGAGAAAAGTAAGTGATTTTTGATTGTCTCGTTCCTGGGGCCTCAGGCCTACAGGTTGCGTTACCCATTCGGACAGCTGTTTACTTGGATATCGCTTCCTCTTAGATATGGCTCGATTGCCGTCTGAAGGAGAAGCTCGCCATAAGCCCGCTGGTAAGCCTGGACACAACTGTACAGTGGGCTGTGCGCGAAGTGGTGCAAGGACGCTTTATGATGATGAAGTTGGTGGCTCGAGACACCCCCGATACCTTTTCGTCTAAATTTGGTGCGTTCGGACTCTTTCGACACCTTATCGCGCGCGATCTCCTCTACCTGGACACGTACTGGCCCGAGGCAATACACGCGGAACAGCGTTCGGAAATCAGGAATACGGTACTTGGTTCCACTGCCCTTTATCATGTCTCCATCATCCTCTCTGACTAATCGCCCCTCTCTCGCGCTTCAGCTAGTGAACTTACTGTCCCTCTGTAACACCGCCGCCGGATACATATGCTCGGCACAGTCTTATCTCACATCAGCCCAGCGCGAGTTCGGGCGCGCCAACCCTTACATGGTCGCTGCTCAAGAGGTTGTCGAGATGTAGGATGCGCTGGAAGCTTTGTATGAGCAAAACATATACATTGACATTGCCATGCATCTGTGTCGGTTTGACGGTCCAGAGAAGCCATATCACCAACAACAAGGACAGTTCAACATGGAGCCCAAAACGCTTGCGAATCTCTTGCAGTTCGCGCACAAGTTGATGAATATGCTGACGGAGAAAAGGTCGGAACTGGATTTATTTTGTGAGATGAAGGCAGCTACGAAGACGGGCGATTTTGGCGTCACGACGATTCCTCTGAAGACGCGTGATGCGTCGTTGAAAGCATTCAACGAGACGTGGGGTGAGTTGCTGAAACAGTGGGGTGTGTACCCTGAAAAGGTTAGTCGGTTCCCCTATCCTCCCCGTTCACGGACTTGGAATTTCTGTTTGGTACTTTTGTATGTTCTCTGATGCTAACAAGTTGGCTTGCATATGATTTAGTGGAAGAAGAGAAACCTTTGGATGCAGGAAACGATCGAAACGTTGGGTCTTTTGGGATCAGTTGTTCTTCCTCCATCTTTTCCTTTTGCTGGGATTTTTCCGGATTCGACAATGACTGGTTCTGATCTATCGGATTTGGTTCCTCCCACTCCTTCTTCTGCTGAGACGTTTCCGGATTCGACAATGACTGGTTCTAATCTATCGGATTTGGTTCCCCCTACTCCTTCTTCTGCTTGGACGTCTCCGGCTTCGACATTGATAGGGGTTGATCTTTCGGGTTCGGTTCCTCCTGCTTCTTCTTCTGCTTGGACGTCTCCGGCTTCGACATTGATTGGGGTTGATCTTTCGGGCGCGCTTTCTACTCCTCCTTCTTTTTCTTCTCCCGGGATGTTTGCGGGGTCGACAATAACTGGGTCTGATCCTATGGGTTCTGTTCATCCTCCTCGTCGTGCTCATCCTCCTACTGGGTTTTTTTCGGATCCAACAACGACTGGATCTGTACCTGTGGGTGCTATTCCTCCTCCTCGTCATACTTTTCCTCCTACTGGGTTTTTTTCGGACACAACCATAAGTTCGGTTCCTACTTCTCGTTCTTCTTCTTCTTCTCCTTAGACGTTTGCGAGTTCGACAATGAGTGGTTCAGATCCCGTGGGTTCGGTTCGTCCTTCGGAAACGTTTCCGGGTTCAATGCCTGGAGGTGGTCCGTCTTCATGATGTTTTGCGGCTTGGATTACGATTGATTGGGAGGGTGATAATTTGGTCATGGGTGGGATTGGGAATTACATGGTCAGTACTTTGGGTATTCTTATGAGCTTCAATTGGGGAAGCAAAGTCGTTAAGTTAAAGAGAAATCTGTAGCTCTGCATACCTCTAGAGAAAAGAACAGAGTATGAATACCTTTATGTAACTGTGCCCTTCATCTCTTTTCGTGCAAGGTTTGGGACAATTCGAAAAACATCTCGGCCATTGTACAGGGAGTAGAACTAAGTCCCTAAGTACCGAACTAACGAACAAACACGACAATGCACTGGGTGATGGTTAGTCTAACACACTGTTAGTGCGCTGCCTAATTTTCGGCGACAGATATGCTATACCCTTAACTAATAATGCCAGAAGCCATTAAACTAATGCAGACACCCCGCTTTTGCATGCTCGTGCCGGTTGGATGAGATAAGAAAGAGCTTCCATCTTGTTGGTCAACTACCTACCCCGGGCCGTGTTGTTTCTTTTCTTCACAGAAATGAACCATCTACAACATCCCTTCTTTGCTCTCCTTCTTCTGGATTTCAATGTTTTACGCCCTTCAGCGATATTGACGTCGGGAACGCGGGCATGGCAGGGGATGACCTCGGCTATGCGGCGTCCCACCACCGGGACCTTGATGACTGGGAGCTGGAGGTAAAGGAAGAAGCGACTCGAGCGAGTAGTGGAAAGATGAGCTGTGCCTACCTTCCTTGACTTGAGGTACCTTCCTTAGCCTAGAGGTACCTTGGGTTAGGAAAAGAGGCTGAAGCAAGTGTTGTGGATTTTGAGAGAAAGGTCGTCCCAGCTCTCCGCCTGTCCAGCTTGATGTTGAAGTTCTTGAGGCACATCCTTGCTTGTAGACCCCAAGGCCTTACACGCACATACAATCTCCTTTTCCTAGGTTTATCTCTTTTGCTCTTGTTTTCCTTTTGACTTGTTTATCTTACATACGCAAATTGGATGCCCTGTTTTCAAAACGCAACGAAACGGAACAAAAAGATCCACCTAGTCCTGCGATCCGTTCCCCGACTCAATTCAGCTCCCTACGAAAGATCAGCATACAATCCGCCGTCCAAAGAGCGCACCGAAACTCGAACCTACTACACAACTACACCTAAAAGCCCTGCTCGTCCCTGATCCCGAGCGCACGGCACCTTATCCACTTTTCGTTTTGAAACATCGTCTGTTGGGTTGAAACTCGAAACAAACCGCCACCGCACGTTCATCACTTCTTGGTTATCGAAGCCTTCTAGAAGCTTAACCGGGGCGCCACTCTCAACAGGCATTGGGACCTGACTATCTCGTGGCGATTACTATTCTGGACTGTAAGGCTTGCGAGCCTTGGTGAAGCTAACTAGGTGAGTGAAACCGAGTGAACATTCCTTGGTGGTTGGGTCGGGGTAGATCTGCACTGTGTTGGTTGAGACAAGACAATCCAAGGCACACATTCCAACGCTATGCAAGGTACGGTGCATGTTTACATGAGGAACCTTGAAAAATCTTGATATAGCCGTGTCTTCGATATTATGGATGAAGTCAAGGCACATCTCCGAATACCGACAGGAACCGTCACGGCGAGGGCAATGGATCAAGTCAAACATGGAAACATCTTGACTGACTCCCCCCCGGATTGGACACACGTACATAAACAAGATGAAGTCCTTCCTGCAGATATTCCATGCCCTCCTTTTGCTAGTCTTTATCCTTTGTTTCTCGTCCATTATACACACATTTGTTGATGAACGATATCCAATATGATTGGATTCATCAACACCGAGAGACGACGGCACAGCACGCCGGTAGCATGGCTCTTGCTGCTATGGCTGACAACATTACTACAGATCCAACAAGCAGCCTGCTTGGCGATATTACCAGAGTCAATACGCGCCAGACGATATTACTATCCTTTGGCACCAGACTGGCGAGGATCGTTGAACCAAAAGGAGACGACGGCTCCAGATATTTCGGGTGCAGGCGCGGACGCAAGTACCAACGTCCGAGCGGCGATAATGTCAGACGACAACACTAAGTTCGCAGCCCGCAACCCCGACGAGCTGTACAATACCTCACCAAGGGCTATCAGCGAAACTAGCCCCAAAATGGCCGTCACCACACCCACGGTGGCCGCATCACCTTCCTATTCCTCCCCGCCTTACAAGGGCAGCGGGAACAAGCCTTCTCCCGTCTTCTTCTCTTCTTCAAGACCGTTTTCCTCCAAGGGATACAGCCACCAACAACCACCCCAAACCAAGGGGGACGCCGATAATTCCACCACCAAGCCTTCTAACGGCGACCTCTTCTCCACCCCCATCTCTCCCGACCTCTCCATCCCGCAATCCATCCCCTCGCAACCAAACCACCCCGCCCCCCGCACGGGCATCAAGCAGTCTCAAGAGGGCAACCGTACAGCAATCCCAACCAACAAGTTCCACGCCAACTTCTTCCTCGGCTCGCAATCCTCCTCGGTCTGGACGCACCCATACTCGCTACAATGGGCCAAGGGGCAAGGCAGCTCCAGCGCCTGGGGTCTGGCTGTTTCCCATACCAATGCAAGCCAGCGCTTCTTTGGCGAGCCAGATCCTAGTGGGAGCGGAGCAGCCAGGTGGTTTGGAAATCCCCTTGGAAGAGCGGACGTGGTTCTCTCTGAACGGGAACTGGAAAAGGGGAATGCGACGGGCGGTGTGGAGCTCATGACGCAGGATATCAAGGAGCAGAGCGTCCGTGTGCAGCTGGTTGCGGGCGGAGACGTGAAGTTGGAGGCGCCAGTGGTGCAGGGGATGGGTATGGTGACTGCGTTGTATAAGCAGGGTACGCCGGTGATCAAGTCGGGTATTGGGTGGAAGATGGTGACGAAAGCGGTGGGCGTGGTGAAGGCGGGTGTGGTCAAGTATCGGCTGGTGATGGAGGATGGCGCCACTTGGTTGCTTTATGCGACGGGTGGAGATGTGAGTGCTATCAAGAGGGGAGAACCGGGAGGGTTGGAGTTGGAGGTGCAGGGTAATAATGTGGCTGTTGCCAAGGGGAGTTTCACGGGTATGTTGCAGGTTGCAAAGTTGCCTGGTGGTAGTGCCAATGGGACCGAGGGAGTAGCTGATGCCGAGAAGCTGTACGATGCTGCTTGCGGCACGTACGCCACTGGTGTTGAGCTCTCTGGGTCCGTGGATGGCCCCAAGGGTCGGTATACCTTCAGCTTCCAAACGGAAGGACTTTCTACCAACTCGAGCCTCGTCATGTTTGCCTTGCCTCACCACCAGGCATCCTTCAGCTCTGATACGGCGTCCAAGGTGGTCTCCTCTGTCAAGCTGGACACCACCACCAAGGGTGTCGCTGTTGCGGTGGTTGGTGACAGCTGGACCATGGAAGAGGAGGTCAGCAAGCCCATGAGCATCGGGTTCGTCCCTTGGACGCCTGAGGCAGGTTCAGCCAAGAACATCAGCGACTCGGCGAAGGAGTTGATCAAGACTATCGCGCAACAGGAACTTTTGGGCACATCGCAGGGCCAAGGCATACTCAGTCAGACGGACCAGCCGAGTATGTACTATGGCGGCAAGGCTCTCGCCAAGTTTGCATCGATCTTGGTGGCTGTTAATGATGTGCTGGGTGAAACAGACCTGGCGAAGAAGGGGCTGGAGCTGTTGAAGGTGGCGTTTGCGCGGTATTCGGATAATCAGCAGCAGTACCCGTTGGCATATGATCGTGAGTTTCTTTTCCTTTGATTCCTTTTTTTTCCACGCTTCGCTCGATATCCTCGCCAGTGTACTAACAACAAACAGAATCCTGGGGCGGCCTCGTCTCCTCGGCCTCTTACACCACCGGCGACTCAGGCGCTGACTTCGGCAACACCTACTACAACGACCACCATTTCCACTACGGCTACTTCATCTACACAGGCGCCGTTCTCGCCCACCTCGATCCCACCTGGGCTTCCTCGGCATCCAACCTCGCCTACGTCAACTCCCTCGTCCGCGACGTCGCCAACCCTTCCTCCTCTCTCGACCCTCACTTCCCCTCCTTCCGCACCTTCGACTGGTACCACGGCCACTCGTGGGCCCACGGCCTGTTCGAAGCCAGCGACGGCAAAGACCAGGAATCCTCCTCGGAAGACTCCATGCACGTCTACGCGCTGCTCATGTGGGCCCAAGCCACCAACAACCAAGCCCTCTACCAGCGCTCAGCCCTGCAACTCTCTCTCCTTTCGCGGTCGCTCAACTCTTACTACCTTTATTCGTCTTCGAACCCTTCCTCGCAAATCCAGCCAAAGGAGTTTGTGGGCAACAAAGTAGCAGGTATTCTGTTCGAAAACAAAATCGACCATGTTACTTTCTTTGGCAACAAGAAGGAGTACATCCAGGGTATCCACATGTTGCCTTTGTTGCCGCATACTTTGTTTGTGCGCAATAAGGAGTTTGTCAAGGAAGAGTGGGAGGCTTTCTTTGCGGGCGGGGAGGCGGATAAGGCGGAGGGGGCGTGGAAGGGGGTTTTGTATGGGAATTACGCGACGATTGATCCCAGGGGGGCTTGGGACGTGTTTACGGGTGCTTCTGGGGTTCCCCCCGGAGGCAGTCAGCTTGCTGATCAAGGGAGAGGTAGTTGGAATGGTACTTCCGGGACGGGAACGGGTGAGCCGACGACGGGTAATGCTACTGCTACGCCTACGTCCACCTCTGAGCCTACTACTCCTGGTGGCATATCATCAAAGATGGTGAGAAGGACGATAAGGAGGGCGTTGGACAAGGGAAAGGGGAAGATGGGTATGCCTCTTACTCGTGCTTCCCTGCCAAAGGCGAAAAGAGACGGGGGTTTCAGCCATGAGAATATCGATGGAGGCGCGAGTTTGACTTGGTATTTGACTTGGTGTGCTGGTAAGTTATCACTTCTTGCGCTTGTGTGTTTTTTTTCCGGATGGGATGGTGCTAACTCTGGAACTCGATAGCTCTAGGTGGTCTTTGAGACAACCGCACTCCCGAGCAGTTCACACGCTACCGCGATACTTTTTCACTTCTTCTTCGCTCTTTTAAAGGATCACTTTTTTTCTTTATGTGTTTACCTGCATTGCAACGGAGTTCTTGGGGTTATTCTACTTGGCATCATGGTAACGATGGAATGAAAGGCAATACCATAGCTGCACATGACAAAGTTAGAAACTAGTCTAGACTTAGACGGACCGGCATTGTGGACTTGGATAGATACCCCGATTAATTATGGCGCCCTGGAGCAGTCGTTATCTTTCTACGTTAGATGAACATTCTGTATCAGTACAGAGTTAGCTTCATGTTCTTGCACAAATTAATAACACACCTACCTAACTTACATTGACTCTTCCTTGTTCGAGCGCCCTGCTTTGAGTGAAGTTTCTTTCGACGTCAGTGACCTTCATCTCCCGCTGGTTTATTCACGTGTGATTCGGAGTAGACGCGACTTCGTTGATCACAGGAAACCGAGAAGGAAGAGAAGCCGGGTTCCTGTGCGGGTGAGTGAGTGTCCAGTGTCGTCGGTGATGGTCGACTCAAAGAGTAAATGTCAGAAGCTTGTCTCAGTCTATGGGCTATTATGTACAGCTGGACACCCGCACCTCGTTACCTTAGACCACCATCACGGATTAATTTCATGTAGCGCAAATAGTATCGAAAGCTAGCTGCATCCAGTCACGGTTAGAGGCCATTCAAACTCGAATTCGATGATCCTGGGTAAGTAGCTGGTTTCTGGTGAGGTACCTATCGTTCAATCTAATTGAGCGACGAGCAGACAGACAGAAAGACAGAAACGACCAAAAAAGGCGAACCTCAAAAAGGATGCGTCCGGACGTTGGTCCCCCCCAACCGAAGAAGAGCAAACACCAACGCCAAGGTCAGCGCCAACATACCTCTTTGTCAGAGGGTTTGTTGGGAGATTACAACCGAATACCTTTATTCCGAGAAGAGCTGGATTTCATAAGGCCTGTTAGTGTTAGGATGGTGCGACAAGTTGGTATCATGAATCATTTCATTTCTCCGATAAAAAAAAAAGAAATGGAAGCAGAAGCCCTGCGACCAAATCTACTTACAACCAGGAAGATTTGAAGCATGTAGTAAGAGTACAACGTATAAAATTTTGGATTCATATGCGAAATGCTTTCCAACTCGAGAGCTGCTGGTTCTGCGCCAGCCTTGTTTTCTCTCATCCAAGGCCTATATAGTGACCGCTCCCTCGCCGCTTTTCCAGTTCAGTTTTCCAACACCCGGATATTCTTCTTCCTTTTGCCTTTCTTCCTCCCAACAGCTATGCTCGCTTTCGGGAGCTTCCTACCAGAAACCTCCCCATGTAAAAATATATTCATGACAAGGGAAAATAGTAGTCATGGAACAATACACACAAAGAAATGAACGTTGTAATAAAACAACCAAGAAAAAAAAAAGTTGTTTAGGTGTAGGTGTACCTTCGCATCTAGAAGATGGTCGAAAGTTTCTGGAGAGCATCAGTTGGGCTCGCCCAAAACGCGAGGGCGATAATGATATAAAGTCCCATAAGCTGTTAGACATGTTAGCATCCTTCCTTGTCCACATCATACAACTGTCAAGGGAACAATAACTCACCATAGCACCCTCCAGATAGTTGCTCTTCCCATCCTGCACGGTATACGTAACCACCATGACCGACAAGGCAAAGGCAATCGTCTCAAACGTCTCAAAGTGCAGCGACATGGGCTGACCAATCGCCCAGCCCAGCAATACCAAAGACGGCGTGACCAGCAGCGCAATCTGAATGCTGCTGCCAATCGCCACCCCCATGGCCAAATCCATCTTATTCTTGACCGCCACCACACACGCCGTCACATGCTCGGCCGCGTTTCCGACAATGGGAATCAAAATCAGACCGATAAACGTCTTGCTCATGGTGCCCGTGGCAGCGATTTCGTCGATCGAGTCAACCATGTAATCAGCCGCATACGAAATAATGAACGTCGTCACAATCAGGACCAAGGCGGCAGACCAGGGCGAGAGGATGGGTTCATCCTCGGGCTCAGGAGCCACGTCGCCGACGGCTTGGGCCTCGGGCTCGAACAGCGTCTTGTGGGTGCGCAGGACGAAGACGAGGTAGGCGCAGTAGAGGAGCAGGAGAATGACGGCGGTACCGCGCGAAAGCATCAAGATACTGTCTTGCTTCTCTTGGCTGTCCGAGTGGTTGAGCATGGTGTACAGCGCCGCGGGAATGATGAGGGACGCCGAGGCAAGCGTCATCATGGAGCACGTGGTTTGGGCGGTTCCGGTGGCAAATGTCTGCTCGATGCCGACGCCGTTGGAGTCGCGCATGTTGAAGATGCCGCCCAGGAGGAAGCACATTCCCAGCACCAACAACAGGTTAGAGAGGATGGAGCCCAGCATCGAGGCTTGGACTACCTCGATTTCGCCGGCGCGGAGGGCAACAATACTGACCTGGTAGTGCGGAATGGTTAGTCCTATGAACGTGGAAAGGAGTTGGTCAGAACTTGGGCGGGAGAAAAAGGCATACAATTAGTTCCACAGCATTACCAAATGTCGCGTTGACCAGACCGCCGAGGGTTTCTCCAAGTCTGAGGGCGATCTCCTCGGTTGCGAACGAAAGAATTGAAGCCAGAGGGATGATGGCGAAGAAGTTGAGAGTAAACACTGCCGTCGCACTCCAGCCTCGCTCACCGGCGATGATACCCAGGGGCACGCAGACGAGGAGGAGATTGATCCATGCTGGGAATCTAAATTAGTCATGCACTTTATGGAACTGGGGAATCCCGTGGGATACATACAGCTCAGAAGCGTGACCTTGATGACATGCCATACGTGGATAGGGTACTTGATAAAGGGATTGGGATGCTTGGTGCCTGGGGTTCTCTTGGCATCAAGGAAGAAGTCGCGCCATGAGAAGTCCGAGTCGGACTCGGTGGTCCAGCGGCCACCGTTGCCAGTTCCGTTGCCGAGGAGCGGCCGGCGTTCAGAGTCCATGGTGGTGTACCCGTTGGTATGCCCGTTAATGTGACCGTGAAGGTGACCGTTGGTGTTCGCGTTGGTGCCGTTCACGCGGGTGTAGCCGTTTCCGTTGGAGATGCCGTTGGGATGGTCGTCTTGATGTTTGGGCGCAACGACACTGGATGCTCGACGAATCTGAGTTCGGAAGGGAACGGTGACTGTTGATATGAGCTTTGTTAGAGGGTTGCCCATGGTTTTGCGAAGAACTGAAAGCTGATTACAAGACGAAGAGGGCGAGCATATGGTGTCTTGTCATATGGCCCGCCAACAGGAGGTAAGTTCTTTGTTTGCAAGCAGTCCGCACCAACCAGGCGCACTCTTGAGAATACGCGTTGGAAAACGGGTACTAGCGATACAACGATTCCCGTCGTCGCGAACAGATGGGAAACGCGTAAATGGGTGGTTTGGAGGAAGGGAATTTCAACAAACCGTCCCTTTTTTTTTCTTTTTTTTGCTTTTTCTTGACACAATAAAGGGAGTGGGGTAGGGGAAGGGGGTAAAATATGGGGTATAGTGTATGAAAAGGGAGGACGGGATGGAATGGGTGCAAGTATAATGTAACGGTCAGGGTCTTGTTAACTTACACCAGGCCATGATTAGAGATATATCAAGGGGCTGTTTCGCGGTGGTGGGATCCCCTGTTCAGATTGGGTAGGTAATTACACGTTACCCAGGATGCCCAAAACTGTCGAATAACTCGATCCAGGCGTGGAGAGTGGGGTGTGCTTGTGTATCGCCCCTCGCAGAAGAGAAGAGTAATCACCCAGACAAGGCGTGTTCCTGGGCGTTCACCTTCACTTTTGGCGCGGGTTCAAAGGGCCAGTGAGGGCAGTGGTAGATCGGGGAAAGATGCCAAGGGCAGGCCAAGGGGGATAATCTGGGTAGGTTAGTCCAGTCTAGGCGATGGTTGTCGGGCAAAGCCACAATGAGGACGCGCGGAATAGGCAAATGAATGGATGGTTGGTGGGGGTTGATGAGGTGGACAAATGGTGCAAAAGTGTCAAAACGATATCAGGTCCGGTGGGAGATTGCGAGATCTGATGATGTAGGTTGGTAGTGTAGAACGTAAAAAGAGAAGGGAGCTTGGAGGGGCTTGGTTGAGAATTGAAAAGAAGAAGGCGGGAAAACCCAAGGATCCGGCTTCGTCGGGGATCATGAGTGTAGTGTAGTAGTCTAGTCCCTTAGGGTTGGCTGTCGTGGATTGGAATAATCCGGATCGTTGTTCCTTCTTCGCGAGGTCTCCAACGTCACTGATGTTCGTGGAGATGGCATAACCGTGCGCAAACCATGGAAGGAAGGAACCCCATCCTTTTCAGCTCATCTCTGGCAACCCCAAGTGTAGGCGCCGGTCAGACAGGCCTCTTTCTGGTTTGTGTGCCTGCCTGACCACAACTAATCTAGACCCAAGGCGGGAAACAGTTGTGTAATGGAAGCATATTGCCAAGAAAACAGTAACTTACACAATGGTATCGTAAATCCGGTGGCGCGGTGTGCGTAGATATAGGTATGTATGTACCTAAGAACTTTGTGTGTCAGAATGTATTCTCCGACTTTTTTCTTTTCCTTTTTTTTTTTGTGTTTTTTTGGAGAGAGAGCAAGAGGCAACAGAGCACACAGTGAGCTAGGGGATTCATATCCTGTTGGCAACAAATATACATACTCTGAAACCTCCCTGACCCGCCCTACAGTAACCTTTGTTCGTGCCGTTCCGCTAAGCGCCGGCATTGCGTCGGATCCGTTTGATGTTTCCTTTCCTTCGGGATACATGTTCTCGAAAGACCAGGGAAACCGAAACACGAAAATCGCAGCTACACGATGCAGGTATGTGTGGGTGTGGGTGTGGGTGTTACAGTGTGGAATGTGGATATCATGGAAAGTGTACCCAAAGAAGTTGTCGCGAGCATCAATGTTCCCGATCGACTGGGACGATGATGTTAGTGATGACGAGATGATGCAGGGGAATGTGTCGATGGAAACATGGCCAATACCCAGTCGGCCTCCAGGGGGATGGATAGAGTCGTTTGTTGATACATAGTGTCGTTGCCCGCCGGCGAGGTTCCGGAAGACCCGACTGTCAAACACAATTTTGGAATTTGTTGCTCGATATGTATCGCCGAAAACGGTAAGGCTTCATCGGGTCCATGACAATATGGCTCGATAAACCCCAGAGGGAGTGGGACTCTACGTCACCGGCGAACCACTCAAGTGTCGCCAAAGATCAAAGTGGGAGATGCACTGGCGACTTTTCTGGTACGAACAAGCTTTTTAGTTCCAAAGTTTCTTTGCACAGCCCCTTTGCCAAGAGCCCCTTGTGGGCGAATCCCAGTCGAGCTGATGGACGACACTATTCTTTCAGCCATGTAAGGTATTACACTCCATATTCCTCAACGGACTTGGACCAGGAGCTGAGAGGGTGTTTTTGCTAATCTAATGGAGGAGGATTCAAGAGTGAGGAGAGGAGTTGGTTGTTGATTGGAGGAACAAGAAGTCTGACCAGAACCTCTTAGGCCACCAATGCCAGACTCTGGCGCGAGTCAAGCACGATATCGGGCACGACCACGTTCGTCGCACCACCGAAACCAGAAACGCGGACGAGAGTCATGACAGTGCAGTGCGCCAGAGATCAAGACAAGGGTCACAAGACACAGTCTATTTGACGCTCCATGTCTCAATATCTGGTATAACAAACAACCTCGAGCACATGGTGTGAGACAAGGGGGATTGCACCTTGCGCAGGCTTCTTCACTGCTGCGCTGCCGCCTCCTGCGCTGTAATGCCTTGCAGTATGTCTGACATGTGTTCCTGGGTACAGACAGTCTGCATGCTGATGCGGGGAAGAAGAAGATGAATTGGCAAGGCAGCACGACTGCCCAGGGCACAGCACCGAAAACGAATTTTGCCAGATTCCAATGCCTCGGAGTGCATTCCATCTTAGTGCATCTCTGGGCGGGCGGCATCAAGTGGGGGAAGTAGAGGCCTCCGTCCATTATTCCGCCAATGATGAGACTCTGAGACACCCACGGCTCAAATGCCGTTTCTGTGCATCAACATTTCCAATCAACCACATGCTAGCTATGTTGAAATGAAAAAAAAAAGAAACGAGGTGTCGCGTTGGGCAACGTGGTTGAGGATTACATATCGCCAAACAAATCGCTCTCCCCGCATCACCTCCGGAGACCGGAGCCGGACTACCTACCGGATTTGTGGGTCACCCGTCCCGATATTCGGATTCAGTCACCCGGAAGTTCGGTTCACGACAGGCAGTTGCATCATGGTAGGACTTCTACTTTAACCAACGATATTCCATCATTATGCAATCTTCCATCGTTCGTAGCTCTTAAAATATTTCTTAATCCCAATCCCAACTTCAATCCCATCCCCGATTGGACAGATTTCGTGTATGTAGATAACTTGGTCCGCCCCCCCCCCCCCAATTTTCGTGCAACCATTGGCCTCCCGGCCGCTGACCACGCAGGCAACAATCCGCATCACCAGCCGCTTTTCAGTGGTCATATGTGGCTGACGCCGTCACACGTCTAATAAAACGGATGACGAGCTTCGCTGGGAGTTGTCCCTGAAGGTACCTCTAGTGTTCCAGACCGTTGGGACATGATTGTGCGAAGCATCTGACAAAACACCCCAGGATGGAGGCCATGGCATTCGATATCTTTGCCTCGGGCTATTCCTGTCTTGCCGTTCAGAATGATCCCACGAAAGGCACTGTGCCTACACGACGGCAGATGGTCAAACCCTGTATGGTAACCGACTGGACCTCTACCGCCAGAAGGTCATGGAGTTGAAGCTCTACCTACCGTTGCGATATCTGCCCCCGAAACTCTGCCAGGATATCTTGAAGACCGTTTGCAAACTGTAGAGATGTAAGTTTCTACGAGCTCCCACAATTTCAGCATCTATTGTTGGTAGGAGTTGTTTGACCGTTGTATTGGTTTTGAACGCTGCGTGGTAGGCAATAAATGCGTCCTTCAAGATCTGTGCTTCAAATTCCAGTGTTTCAAAGAAATTGCCTTCGTCTTCCGCTTCATTACTGTAGCTGTGAGCCGCAGCTCTACGGGTAGTACCCAGACATGATGAACTGGGCGATCTCGTTACCGGGAGAACCGTTGGCAGGGAGATAACAGACAATCGTGTGACCTCAAAACAACAAACAATACAAGCGGGACTGCCACCGCGTCCAGGAGGTCGCTCAAAGGCTGTTAGTAAGTCCTTGGCGAAGGCTATGCTAGGGACTAGACTAGCACCCGGTACCGAAAAATTTGAAGCTATCGGGAGCTGACTTGCTTTTGACAATTACCTGTTCCTGATGTCCACGAGGAGGGGTCAAGCGGGAGGCCTGGAGATCAACCGCTGAAACTCTCAATGATTGGTCGGGTAGCGTCACAATGCTTGGGCTGAGAGTGAAACGTCAAACAGAGGGTTAGCTCTTCCATCCAGCAGGATTATGAGTTTCAGCCCTAGGAAATGTCGAGTGCTAGGCATCGAGGGCTGCCTGTTTGCGTGAAAGCTTCACTTTTCCATCCGACAACAATTCCATGGAAAGGGGTTTGCCGGGCAGTTCAACCCTACTGTTCTTCGCCGTGGTGAAATTCACGACCAGGTTTCGGTGCTGACACTGATCTTACTCACCCGTCACCATGGACCCCCTATCAGCCTTCGAACTCGCCCAAGTGGTCCTCGAAAATACCGTCCGACGTGAGTCACTTTTCCCTTCCTCCCACTAGGTAAACTCTACCCATCCTAACACAACCACAGTGTTCAAGTTCGTCTCCGCCCTCGTTGAGTACCCCGAAGAGTGCGAGAAATACCGATTACAACTCATCATCGAATACAACCGGGTCCTAGCCTGGGCCAAAGCCGCTGGACTCATTGAAGTGGCCCCAGGCTCTTCAATAGCCTCCACCTTGGGGACGAATGCCACCGAGCTGATCACCATTTTGGCTCGGATCCAATGGCTTTTGGCTGAGTTTAGGGATTTGAACGCCTGGTATGGAAATGAGCTTGCTCCATCCGATATTTCTCCTGCGAAAGATAAAGAAAAGGAGAGGGATGGTAACAAAAAAGGTAAGGATGTTAAGGGTCCCGGCAAGAACATTCAAGGCAGCGGTACCGACAGTAAAGATCCCAAAACTGCCGGTAGTGCCTCCTCGTCAAAAGAAAAGTCAACCTCTTCAGAGCCAAAACCCGCAACCGACGAAGCGCTCCTCTCCCAAATCTCCTCCTTGGCTCTGTCATACGATCAAACCCAAAAAGAGCAGAAACTGAAGGTCGAAAATGAGGAGGAAGCCGAAGACCGCCGCGGAACAAACCATATCCGCCGCTTCTTCCGCACAACCAAGGATGTAGTAACCCACCCCTCCCGCGTGCGGTGGGTTGTGGTCGACAAGGAAGCCTTCGAGGCTTTGCTTTTGGACTTGCACTCCCTGACGGAGAGTCTGAACGAGCTGATGCCAGAGTGTCAGCAGTCCAAGATGGACGACATTATTGCCAAGACCTACCGGGAGATGATTCTGGCAAGAGACGGGATTGGAGAATTGAGGGATATGATGGAAGTGTTGGACAAGATGGAGGAGGAGATCTGGTTGGGTGCACATATATCGGACTTTGGCATGCATTTACGATGCATAGCTAGATCCGCATTGACGAGTCATGCGGTGAGTTTGGTTAGGTTGAAGAAGATGGCGAGGGTATCCGAGGAGTTGCTTTCCAGGCTTCATCACCAAGGGCAACAAGACTCGACGGCGTCAAGCCTCGAGGCGAGTGATACCAAGATCACTGTTGCCCAGTTTGGCGACCCAGCGAAGGGCAAGAGAGATCTTCTCGAGATCTTGTATATGTCCGATGGCGATCGAGGTCCTGACGGAAAATCGGATTTTGGTAGCCTCGTTCGTTTCAAACGGCCACGGGGTTACATAGCCATAGCAGAAGGCGTGGATGACATCCCGGTCTGGATTGAGTGGAAGCCCATGGGGGACTACGCAGATGGCTCGATCGACGAGAAAGCTGCCGATCTGCGTACGCTGACCATCGCGGAGATGCTACACCTCCCCAAGCCCGGTTCCCTGCACGTCCCACAATGTATCGGCTACTTGGATGCGCGGGATGTATGCGGGGTGAACATGTACGGCTTCATCTTTAGAGCGCGGATGGAAAGAGACTTTTGGAGTCATAGAATTGTCTCCCTCTACGACTTGTTGGGCATAGAGTGGCTCAAGCCGAGTCTGTCGCAACGGGTTGACCTGGCCTTGAAGCTTTGCACCACCGTGCTGAACCTGCACGCTGTTAACTGGCTGCACAAGTGTATCTTGAGTGACAACGTCATCTTCTACTTCGACTGGAGCTACCCGTACGCATCGGGCCACAAGCCCGGAGAGGAGAGGAAGCTGATTTACGATCTGGAAGACCCCCACCTCTGCGGATTTGGGTATTCCCGGCCCGAGAAGAGCAAGACTACTGCACGCAGTCTCGACACGGCGTGGGATCTCTACCGCTGGCCGGCCATCCAGCGCGAGCATCCGACCGATGGCAATTCTCGCAAGACGTATGACTTGTACAGCCTTGGACTGGTGTTGCTTGAGATCGGACACTGGAAGCCGCTTGGTGAGATTCTGTGCCTAAACGCGTCGGAACCCTCCCCGTCGCTTGAACAAACGGTGCCCGAGAGAAAGCCGCCGTCGGTAAGTCTTCACGACTCCAAGATGGTGAGAAGTTGGCTGCTTGAGACGCAGCTTCACGCCCCCTTCACTGAGGCCAAGAAGCTCAACCCCCTGAGGGAGCTTCGGAATCTCATGGGAGACAAGTACGCCAGGGCCGTGGAAAGGTGTCTGTGGGCTCACGGCGAGAAGGGTTTCGAAGTGGAGGACCTTCCGGATCAATCGAGGGATTCGGGTGTTGGGATCCGGTTGCAGGAGGCCTTTACCAAGTATGTGATTGAGGAGCTTCAGGGCGTGAATGTTTGATGATGGATATGCCCCAGCATAGAGCGATTCATGATGTAACGATCCACTGTTGATGATGATGTTGTTGTTTCTGGACAAATGAGACAAAATGTTGAAATTGACGATAATGCCCCGAAGTGCCAAGATTACAGAACCTCCAGTGCCCTGTGAATCCCCACATTTACAGCGTTTACACCACACAACCCCCTGTTCCGTTGCCGCAGCGCCGAGCCGTAACTGTCCCCGCCCATTACGGCATCGGCCGGCCGGGGTCCGAATTTCACTCAATTCCGTGTCCGCGCAATTTCACCTCACCTCATTTCACCCGGGGTCTCACAACGTCCGGGACATATTCTCAGGTCTCATCACTCGGTTCCGGTCCAGCAGTCCAAGTCAGCGAGCACTGCGTCCACAGGGGCATGAAGTGAGGCCATCGGGCACCACACCACACCACATCCATAGGTACTCACGAAAACCTTCCCATTTCAACCCCAGGCCATCACCATGACAGGCACAACCCCCCTCACCACCGCCCTCGAGCGCCACGCCACAACCATCACCCGCCTCTCCTCCCAAATCTCCTCCTACTACACCTCCCGCCTGCCCTACCGCATCTTCCACGGCTCCACCAACTCTACCCGTCCACCCACGCAAAAAGGCACAAACACCAAATTCGTCGACATTTCCTCCCTGAACAATGTCCTCTCCGTCGACCGCGCCACCAAAACCGCCCTCGTCGAACCCAACGTGCCCATGGACAAGCTAGTCGAAGCCACGCTGCCGCATGGTCTCGTCCCGCCCATCGTCATGGAATTTCCGGGAATCACGGCCGGTGGTGGGTTTGCCGGCACGGCAGGGGAGTCGAGTTCGTTTCGCCATGGGTTTTTCGACGATACGGTTAGGGAGGTGGAGATGGTACTTGGGAACGGGGAGGTTGTCAAGATTCGGAATCCGGATCTGGAGCGAGCGGCTGGGAAGACTGGAGAAGTGGAAAAAGGGGATCTGTTCCGAGGAGCGGCTGGTGCTGTCGGTACCTTGGGAACGACGACGTTATTGGAAGTCCAACTGATGGAAGCCAAAAAGTTCGTCAAGACGGAATACAAGCGCGCCAACAGCGTGGCTGAAGCGATCCGCATGGTGCGCGAGGAAACCCAAAAGGGGGAGAACGACTACGTGGACGGTATTTTGTTTAGCAAGGATCACGGCGTGGTAGTCACTGGCAAACTCGTCAACGAAGCACCGGCCGATGCGAAACCGCAAACGTTCAGTGGCGCATGGGACCCGTGGTTCTACCTCCACTGTCAAGAAAAGACCTTGTCTTCCCAATCCGCGACCGACTACGTCCCCCTAGCCGAGTACCTCTTCCGCTACGACCGCGGCGGCTTCTGGGTCGGCGCCGCCGCCTTCCAGTACTTCAGCTGGGTGCCCTTCACCCGCTTCACCCGCTGGTTCCTCGACGACTTCCTGCACACACGCATGATGTACCGCGCCCTGCACGGCTCCGGCGAGTCCGCGCGCTTCGTGGTGCAAGACATCGCCATGCCCTTTGAAACATCCGAGGAATTCATCGAGTACACGTCCTCGTCCCTCGGCATCTGGCCTTTATGGTTATGTCCATTGAAGCGCCGCGCGCCGCCGACTTTCCATCCGCATACCACTCGCCCTGGCACTGACGCTGCCGACCAGAGCAAGCAAGACGACATGATGCTCAACATTGGCGTGTGGGGATGGGGCCCCGACAAGCCCCAGGAGTTCGTGGACAAGAATATCGAGTTGGAGAATAAGGTGCATGAGTTGGGAGGGATGAAGTGGTTTTATGCGCATACGTACTATGAGCAGGAAAAGTTCTGGAAGATGTATGGCGGTAGGGAGTGGTACGATGCGCTGAGGAAGAAGTATCATGCGGAACATCTGCCGACGGTGTGGGATAAGATTCATGTGGATGCGGACAAGGCGGGCAAGAAGCAGAGGCATTGGTTGTTGGCCAAGAAGCCGATTGGTGGGTTCTATGGCATTTGGAAGAGCATTCAGAGCAAGGATTACTTCTTGCATAGGAAGGCCGAGTGGAAGTGGAAAGGGGAGTAGACCAAGGGTTTGTGAGGTGAGCGTATTGTCAGGATAGTTTGACACTAGAGGAAGATAGATGTAGAGGTGGTGGAAAAGTAGAATACCCCCTTTTTTTGAGAATTGTACTACAAAAGCTTGTCAGCGATGATCTGCCTATGACTACATTTCACGACAGTTTTGTACTAAACCCCAGCAGAAAAACGATTGCTGCATGTTCTTCATCAGCATCTAATTTCACACTGACCCCCGAGCGCGGTGGTAGACTTGTTGACTATCGGGTTGGTAACCAGCAATGAACGTTCTCACCAACTAGACAGTTGAAAGGTTGTGAGCCAGAGACTCAAGCATGGAATGTCGCCTCTCCAGCCCAGGTACACGCACCAAACAGCATGTTGTGTTCATGAACGCCCACCATCAATCACATGGCATTGCAATTCCTGTATCCACTTCCGCTACACTAACCCATACATACATCCCCAAAACCTCATATCCTATGCTTTCTCTCTCTCTCTCTCTCTCTCTCTGGTCCCCTACTAGACTCCCTCCCTCCCTACACGTATTCTCCCCTAACCCATACCCCCTTTTCCTCTCGCCCATTTCTTCCCACTTAGCCCACCATTCTTCCTACCCCTCACCCCCCCTCCCAAAATCAACAGAATAACGCCCACCCAATGTAGTAATAAAGTGATATGATGATGGAATCCTCGCTTTCCCATGTGTCGTGCCGAAAGATGAGTACATGAATGATGATGCTTTTGTGTGTCTGGACAAGACGAACAAGTGGAAAAAAAAAACCATCTTCCACTTTTCTTTTCTTTCCTCGTTGTTCGTACCTCTTGTTTTGCGCTTGCCTTCTTTTCCGCGTTCTCCAGCCGTTTTTCTATTACCCATGCATCCGGTTATTCCTCGCTTTTTCCTCCTCTTTTGAAAACAGGTGTCTCCGCTCATAAGACATTATCAGGTAGCCCTCTTTTCTCTCTGAAATATCTCCCCTTTATATGGTATATACCTTTGGCGGTGTCGGTATTTCTTGATGTGTTCGAGTTGGATGGATGAGATCAGAGGTGTTGTCCGCGGAGGATTGCTTGTTTGTTGTCGTTGGGTTCATATCGGGGGGTCTGAGGAATCCTTTGACTGAGGTGGTTGTAACCAGCTCGATGTGCCCACGAAACAATGGTTGCCATCCAATTGTCCGTTTTGCCCACAACCATGTGTCTAATGAGCTCCATCAACATTGATCGTGCCAGCGGGAGTTGACTTGCCCTCCCTCGCTGATGTTGTCCGAGCCAGTCCCCAATGAAGGGTCTAACGAGTAGTATCGATCGTTGCCTCGACCTGACCGCCTCGAATGTGCCGGTCTGTGATCATGCCACCGATCACGTCTGAACCTCCAAAGTTTATATATCGACCGCGCCACTAGTCCTTCGCATCCCCAACCAAGGGTCTTCAACCACGCCACAGGCCACCCTTCCTCTCCCACTCCCCTCCTCCTGGGTATAAGATTTGTGTACCGTAGACTTCGTGGCCCCGCCGTTTCGCCCCAAATGATGAATACAAAACTGCAGCAGCCTCCCAAAAACCTCCGAAAGAAAACTATGAAGCACTGTATAGGCGCTGTGCACACAGAAAAAAAAAGAGTTAGGAAGCTACGTGAAATTTAGGGGTATCTTTCGTCATCAATGATCCTCTTGCCCTCCTCCGCTGACTCCTTCATTGTCTCTCGGTTCCTCATTCCTCCACCATGCTGAATGTCCTTGGGTCCTCTTGGGGCCTTGGTCTTTGCGTCTAACGTCATCGACTACTGATGGTGTACTGACATGTTGAGGTGTAGCCATATGACCCTTCTGGTCGTCGAATAGCTTCCGCGGTCCTGGTTATGGCTATGCGCTGCTATTAGAGGTTAAGTTCCAGGCCACTCGGTCATCTACAGCCGGTAGCCCTCACGCCCCTAAACATTTTCATGTCTACTTGTAGTAGCGTTCAATCCACTTCTCACCCTATAACCAAATGGGAAAAAAGTATCGAGTTAGCAGTTTGTTCCTTTGCCATGAGTTGCTGCAAAGCCGAGCGTCCAAAGTGGCCGAATGGCTAAATCGCAAAGGGTGGTTTAAATTCCAAGACCGCTGGTGCTGGGTTCGACTACATTATCGGAGAGGTTGATGAGGAGCTGCGCCAGGCAACGCTTAGTGGCGGCGTCGTCGCGCAGAACCGAAGAGAAGGTGGCGTCGCGAAGGGGCTCTGGCAGGCACTGGCGGAGTGCTTCGCGGGCACGAGCATTGTCGCTAAGTCTGTTTTGATGAGTGTCAGCACAGAGACCTACCATAGATCAAGGACAGGGCGAGAACATACCTCAAGAAGCACCTAACAACATGTTTGAGAAGCCTAGCTGTTTGCTGCTCTACCAGCTGAGCAACCATATTGCTGAGAACGGTGCCGACAGCGTAGAAGCGCTCATAAGTGGCACAGATGTAGTTGAGACCGTTGTCGTCCAGCAAAATCTTTTGGACAATGAAGATAGCAACCGTCTTGCTGAGCTCTGACCCGGTCTCCATGATCCTCAGGCAAAGGGGGATGATCTCGGTGGTAAGGAGAAAATTGATGACCTCCGTGGAATCGTTCTTGACAAGCGCACCGATGACTCCCAGCGAAGTAAGCCGGAGGTATTCAAACGGACGCGACTTAGACGTCGTGTTCAGGAAGGGGTAAAGGAAGAGGGGGATGTGTGCTAAGGAGAAAAAAGGTTAACAGGCATGTCGGTCCAGGCTAGTAACAAACAAAGGGGCACCAACCGTTGAGGAAGAGGGTACGTGTCTCGTTGTGAGACGCCACGCACTGAAGGAGGGCGAGGGCGTTGCAGACCCTGTTAGAGGCGGCAGCGGTGAGCTGAGAGGGATTGAGGAGGGTATAGACACTGATGATCTCCTGGAGGAGAGATGTCATGACTCCTGGTCATGGCGGTTAGCGCATGATCGGCGGAGGGGAGAGAGAGGGGGAGGGGCTCCGAGGTATAGGTCTAGGTCCCGTCATTTGTACTTACCGAACGAATGCCAGAGGATCAGGGCCAGTTCGGGGACCTGCTCTCGCTTCTTGCTAAGCTCCAGAAGCGCAGCCTCCCGGGTATTTTCGTTCAGCAAGTCGGCAATGTACTGCAGTGTGCGGCGGTTGTCGTCCGAGACCACGGGCTCAATGGCATTATCCTGCGCGTGGGTGGCGGCGGCAAGGGCGTTCACATTGTTGTGTGCGCCGGCCAGGCGGTTGTAGTGCTGCTGCTGGGCAACATTGGCGGCGGCGGCAGCAGCCTGGGCATGCTGATGGTGCGAGGTCTGCTGGTGAAGCCAGGCAGAGTCGGCCTGGGGGTACTGGTGGTGGCCGTAGACATGGGGATTCTGCATCATCTTGGCTATGTGTTTGAACGGAGAATGCTGGGCGACGGCGCGAGGTAGTGGGTGGGTCAAAGACGTCGGAGCTGTCTGGGTATCAATCGATGTGGAGGGACTCGGAGTGGCGCTGTTGTTGTCGTTGGTTATCTTTCGCCAGGAACTTGACGATGGGGCAAGGGCAGGCCGGGCGGCATGAGAGGGGTGTCGTCGGGCGCGTGAATGGTCCTTCTCGATTACGGAAGCTCAGAGCAGCGGTCAACAACGGCGTCGTCGGGCGGGTCGTGTAGTGTAGAATGGACAAGTGGGCGGGTGAGGCGGCGTCGAGGCGGGAAGCGAGGTTGTGCTTTGAGAGCAAGCAAGGCTGTTGAACAAAAGGCGGCGGCGGCGGCGGCGGCGGCGGCGGATTAAAGTGCAGATTGCAGAAACACCCAGTCACAGACCCGGCAGGCAAGGCTTGACGATCGCGGCGGCTCGGGTCTGTCTTGGAAGTATTGGTATAAAGGCGAAAAATGGGGAAAAAAATGAGAGTGCTGGTTGGTGTTGTGGGTAGTAGAGAGGTATGTAGTAGAGTCGGTGTCGGTGACGGAGGTGGATATGTAAGGTAGAGTAGAGTGGTTGTCGTGCGTGGTACTAGAGGTAGAGGTAGGTATGTATGTATGGGGAGGTGGGTGGGTGTTGTCGGCGGGCAAGAATCAACCTCCCACGAGATGGAAGAAGAGCTGTGCTGTGGATGGCGGCGCCCGCCCGCCCGCCCGCCTGCTGGAGTCGACTCGTCTCCCTGTTCCTGCCGGCGTTCGAGGGTCACACCCACACCCACAGCGGGCAGAGCGGTCCAGAGCCGCACCCAACGAGAGTTCGCGCACAGACCACCAAGCTCAACATGTGGGGAAGCTTCCATCCAGTTATCGATTCAGTATGCAGGTAGTTAACCCTGGGACACAGCAGTTCTCACACTTAACCCTGCGATGCTCAGGAGATGGAGATGGTGCACCCTGATTGGATGACAGATTGCCGTCTGCATTTCCGTAGAGATCAAATCTGCAGTCTTCGGTGGTCAAGAATCCGGGTGATCAACACTTTCCGATGCTCAGTTGGATGAAATCGATGGAAGGGCGAAGAAGCAGAACCTGCCATGATTTCAAGCTCCACCCTAAAGAGCGATCAATGTACCGTGACTGTCTCTTCATCCCGTCCCGTCTCAGATCCTGTTGTCAGCCTTACGAGACAGCATGTAGTGTACAGGCATTCCCTTTCGCATCTGAGGCGATGCATACCTCTACTAACGTGGGAGGAACTTGAAAGATTGACTAGTTGCAGTGAAATACGAAGAAATCAGTGTGTGCAAAGCTCACTTTACATGATATCCTTCAAGGAAAACCATGGTGGCTCCGAGGGTTACGATTTCCCAATCATAACACATTCTAAGATTTGATCACATCAATGAAGGGGAACCTTGAAGCTTCGAATATCACTTAACGTCCAAGACCAGGCTACTCCCTTTCCTTTGCGCAATGATATCTTATTCCCCTTCAGACCACCAAGCCTAGCCTAGGTATTTTTTAGACAAGAAGCCACACACAAACACCAGGAAATGCAAACCCTTTTTCCCGTCTCATCTACCAGACGCCGAGTTAACCTCGTCCCTCACGTCCACCAACGGGAACGATTTCTCCCATGTCTCTTCTTCTTCACCACCCTAAGAAAGAGACTCCCAGGGCCCGCTTATTTGCGAACCCTGAAAGTCTTCAACACATTCTTTCTCCCCCCGGGCCCCTTCTTATACTTCCCATGCCCACCTTTTCCACCCTTAGCGCCCTTCTTGCCTCTCGTCTTCTTATCATCTCCATGCTTCCTGAACGGCACGAACCCAATCTGGCTTTCCGTCAGAGCATTCTTCCCGTCCTGCGGCAACAAGTAATCAGGCACGTGCTTGAGATGGGCTTGCTGGCGCATCTTGGTGCCGAGCTCGCCGTCGTGGCGCAGGTGCGACAACTCGTGGGGGTTCTCTTCAAAGTAGCGCTTCAACGTCTCGGAGCGCAGGAGTTCTTGTCGCAGTTCGCGGGTGCGGGCTTCGCGGATGGCTACTTTTGTTACGGCGCGGAGGGCTGGATGGGGGATCATGTTAGTATGTGCAGGATGGGAGTGGAGGGGAGGAGTAGGAAAGAAAAATAACATACCATCATTCATACGATAACGGAAAGCCTCCATCTGGTCCTTGTTGAAGTTGTACGGCTCCAGCTTGCGGTTGAGCTTGGCTTGCTGGCGCATGACCTTGGCCAGGACCTTCTCGTCCTTCTCGCACTGCTTGATGCTGGTGGGCTTGTGCTTGCCATAGAGGTCGTGGGGGACGACCATGGACAGAGCGATACCGGCACGACCGGCGCGGGCGGTGCGGCCTATCCGGTGGATGTAGGACGAGGAAGAGGTGGGCATGTCGAAGTTGATGACGGCGGCGACGTTTTTGAAGTCGATCCCTGAGATAGTTAGTTAGTGTCCAGCAAATACCACCAAACCGTGTAGAGCCAAAAAAAAAAGCAGACAGACTTACCTCGCGAAACACCATACTCCTGATCCCTCCTGCCCTTCTTCTTCTTTCCCTTGCCGCTCTTCTTGTCCTCACCCTCTTTCTTTTCACCGTCCTCCTTCTTCTCCTCGGTCTTCTCGTCTTCCAAGAAAACTTCGCTCCGCTCATCCGACGCAATGATAATATCATAGATACCCCTGTTAAACTCTTCAATGATCTTGATCCGCGTGTTAATCGGCAGCTCCGAGTTCAGCACACAGCTGCGAATGCTAAACTGCTCGAAAAACAGCTTCAAGCGGTACGCGCGATCGATATCCGCTACAAACACCAGACAGGGGCCCTTGATCAGCTGCAGCTTGAAGATCAAGTAGCTGATGAGCCACTTGTCGTCCTCGCCGCACTTGACGTAGAACTGGGTGAGTTTTTCGTCCTCGGCGCTGAACTCTTCCTTGAGATCCAGCATGGTGGGGTTGCGGCAGAAGAAGCCCTTGAGCGTGTCGAGCTCGTCAGAGACAAGGGTGGCGCTCATCATGGTGGTCTGGACACCGCCTTTGGGCAGCGAGCGGGCGATGTTCTCCATATCTTCGTCGTAGCCGTATGACAGGACAAGGTCGGCCTCGTCAAGCACGAGGTACTGCAGCTTGGCGACACTGAGAGCGCCCGACTCGATGTTGTGCCAGGCGCGAGCGGGGGTGGAGACGATCACATCGGGAGCGTTGGCGAGGAGTGAGCGCAAGACGGCATCGGACACGTTGTCGGTCAACTTGGCGGATTGGATGTCCTTGGTGCAGAAGGCAGAGAAGGCGTCAATGGCTTTGTAGACTTGATCGGCGAGTTCGCGCGTGGGGACGAGGATGAGGGCGGAGGTAAAGGGGGTTGGGTCCGTCTGTTTAGTTTCACTTTCGTTAGCATCGCTCGCAACCTAACCTCCCAGGTGTCAAGGTAACTCACAGCCTTTCTCTTAAGAATGCCACTCAACACAGGCAACACATATGCCGCCGTCTTGCCCGATCCCGTCTTCGCCTTGCACAGAACATCCTGGCCCGCCAGCGCAAGGGGGATTGCCTTCCTTTGCACAAGCGTCGGCTTCTCGAAGCTCTGTTTCGCAACGGCCTGCACGAGGCGAGGGTCGAGACCCAGGTCGGAGAAGGTCAATTCGGCATCGTCCTTCTGGCTCTGTTCCTTCTCGTCCTTTTCGTCTTGTTGTTTTTGCTCGTCCTTTAGTTGCTGTTCGAGCTGTTGCTCCTCCTCGCTTTGTTGTTGCTCTTGTTGTTGGGTCTCCTCCTGTGACTTGACATCCTGCGACTTGGACTTCTTCTCCTTCTTCTCCTTCTTGTCGGTTGAGGACTTCTTCGTCTTCTTCTGGGTCTGAGGCTCGGTCACGACTGACGGCTCGTCCGTCTCATTCAACTTGCGCTTGGCCATTGTGTCGGGGTATCTGGGTTGTGGTGTGTGGTATTATTCTGATCTTGCGCGACAGTAGTTAAGAAGTCAAGAAAAACACGGTCGAGGTTGGTGATCAGTCGACTGAGAGTTTGGTCGTGGTATAGGCAATGGAGAGAAAGAAGTAGGTACGGAAGATGAAGAATGTGTTTTTTGGGGGAAGTGGAGGAGAGGCTGCACTCGTGGAAGCTAGGAAACGGATGGATGCCAATTCCTCGAATCGACCAAAAGATTGGGAAAAATTTCGACGGGGACTCGCCCAGGCGGCGCACCCACTGATTGGCCGGCGCTACCAGTCCACTTCACAGTGGGCATAGGCGCTAGCGCACCGGCAGCTCATTGCTCCACAAAAGCTTAATCCAACAACCCCCACAGCGACCGGGGGGATCGATTCCCTTTAGTTATCTCGCTGTTCAAGACTTCACGTTTAGACTTACGGTGGTGATTACGTCCTACGAGGTTGTTAGGCTCAAGAACGACTGAGGTTCATCTACCAAAATTCACGTTCAGTATCACAGCATGAGGAAGTCAAACTCGCTACTAGACTAAATTTGATGAACTACTACTAACCGAAACAGAGATACATTTCAACATAAGACATAACCCTTTGAGCCATTCCTCGTTTTCCTTTTGCTCGAGCCACATAAACAGAGGCAAGAAACATGCGCTGAGAATCAAGCTATTCATCCAACACGATACGAAACTTAACCACACCATCTGCACTTGTACGAGCCTTCCATTCCAGGCTGTCATCGCACTAAAGCTCCGGCGCCAACTTTTACCAAACCATAACAACATGAAAGTCTGATGAAAAGGAAATTGTACTTCGGCATTCGTCTCTCATGACCTTTGTCCATCTGTTACATCAGCCTCTCCATCAATCTTATCGTCCAACTCTTGCAGCACCACACGGCGGTTTTCCGCCTTGTTGCTATCTTGGCCTGAGAACGTCCCAGAGCCATGAATCTCACTATTTGAGACGTTGAGAGTTATTGAAGACCGATTGTGCCGACGCGTCTGTGACCGTCTCCGTACACTACGTTTCTCATAGCCGTGTTTTCGAGGCACTCGCTCCATCTAGTAGCGACGACCATAGTCACGAGGCGGGTATGGCTCGCGAGGGTACGGGTCACGTGGAGGAAAGTCCACAGGAGGAGCGCGGCGATCATAAGCATCTCCACGTCCGCTCATGTACGGGTCGGGAGGATAATCGCGGGGAGCACGGTACGGGTCATCGTAACGTCCGCGGGGAGGCGGGTAGTCATCGATCGGGCGCCTGGGTGGCGAGCGGTAACCACCTCTCCTGTCCTCGTAGTACTCGCGCCTTGGTGGGGGCGACCTGTCACGGTAACCATCACGGTAGCCGTCGCGGCGGGGGCTGTATCCACGAGGAGGGGGTCCACGGCGGTCGTAATCGTCAATGGGAGGGGGGTATGGGCGGCCACGTGGCGACCTCGAGCGAGCGCGGTGGTCGTTTCTTGGGATGTCGGGTTGGGTCTAATGCCGAAGATCAGTAACCATGCTTATCTGGGGAAATGAGAGGGTATTCCTTACGTTAGCAACGCAGGTCACGCGCTGGCCCTTGAATTCGCGGTTATCGAGCTTCTCAACAGCAGTCCTCAAATCGGCGGCGTTTTCAAACTCAACGAAGCTGTGATATCGGTCAGCGAAAATATAAACAAACACCCTGACCGTGGCCACATACCCTTCTCCGTTCTGGTTGCGCGTAGTCTCGCTATAGACGACATCAAGTCCGGACTGACGAGCAAAGTCCTTGAGATCCTAAAAAGGCAAGTCGAGTAAGTTGAGGTCCGGGATTTGGCAATTGGCGGTCCTCCCATGCATCACAACCAGTAAGAACGTGTCCAGGAAACCGATTGTGTATGGCAGGTTGTCATCCGGCTCTGGGGTGTCATCCGCCATAGTCCCGCCGTAACAAGAAACTCCATTGGGGAAGACTGAGAAGGATGGAGTGTAGGAAGCCGGAAGGAGCCAGTTGGGTGTACAAGAGAGAACCAAGTGCGTTCAGCTGGAACGGCCGGACCTCCCCACCAGGCGGTAATAAGAAAATGACGAAGTCCGAATGGCCAAACTTGAGTGTGACTGTGACAGGAGATATGCCATGCTGGGGGCGAGTACAAAGTAGGCTGTGGAATCCATGGGTAGCCCGGAAAAAGAGAGAAATCCATATGATGATCAAGCGGCGCACAAGGAAGTGGAAGGGTGACAGACCTGCCAGCTGGTTTCATTGGGAAGGCCAGAGATTTGCATCCGGTGAGGCGTGCGTCGGGGCCTGGGTTGGCTGTTACGCTCGTGGGTGAAACCGGGACCTCCCTCACGGTGACGGGCGCCACGGGCGAACTGGACAGTAAGGCGCTCTCCCATGAAGTCCGATCCATCTTGTTATTGTTAGTCGGTCGATATCGTAGGTAACGGGAGGCTAGAGGAGGGAGACGTACGGAAAGCTGAAGAGAGGATCATTGTCAGCGCATGTTTCCTTTGTGATGATTTGCTATGACGCATGTAGAGAGAGAGCACTTACCAGGAACAACATCGCGGGCGTCCATGGCATCCTTGTATTCGATGAAACCAAAGCCATTCATGAGCTTGATTTCGGTGATCTCGCCGGTTCCGTGAGTCGCAAAGTGGGCTTCCACATCGGCCTTGGTTGCTTTGCGGGAGTCAGCATTGTGTATCGTCGGAAGGATCCGATCGGACCAGGCGCCAGAGTAGGGACAACTGGACAAAGCAGGTAGCCTCGCAGCGACAAGGCGGCGATTGATCCTTGATCATGGAAGACGGCCGCCGGTCGACGGTGGCTGAGGTGGTGGTGATGATGATGATAATGATGATGATGTTGGTGTTGCGGATCCGGGAAACTCACCGTGCCGGGGCAGGTTGCCCAGGTAAAGACGGGTCGACGATACTTCAGTCATTGTGTCGGATCGCTGTTTGTGGGACCTATGTAGGATGATGGGACAGCCAAGATGGTAAGAATCCGATCCAAGGCGATGGAAGGCTGAAGAGGCAACGCAGGGCAATCAATCCAGCTATCGTACTTTTTGGTGGTTGTGGTGGTTGAAGCGGCGAAGGCTGACACGACGGAAGAGATCGGAGCCTGGTGAGGTGAGGAGGGGGGTTGGTCGGGGTAATAAGCGCGACGTCCTGTGTCCTGCCGAAGCCTCGTCTAAAAAAAAAGTTGCGTCAACTTGTCCGGAGCCTTGTTCGCGGGCCGACCAGTGAAAGTGCAAGCCACGAGAAAGACCAATCTGGGCGGAGAAGCGGGAAGCGTCCAAGTTCGGGTTGTGGTTGGTGTTTGTATCACTCGATGTTTCGATCAGAAACGAAATGTAAAATCACGCGACGAATAGGCGGGTAGAGTCGTCGTCGCAGTGTTGTGGTGGGTGGTGGCTGTCCAAGCTGGCAGTGAGGGTTGGTTGGAAAACAGAAGAAGAGGATGTTTGGAGGAGAAGCTGTGACATGCGACACGGTGGGTGGTTGGATGGGAAGAAAAGTGGAGGAGCGATTGAAGGAGGGCCGCGGCGGAAGTTGGAAGGATAAGGTAGTGGAGGAGGAGTGGGCGGATTGCTTTTAGTTGCCTGAAGGGAGGGAGGGGGCTGGCTGAGAGAACTGGAAGTGCGGACGGGCCCTGCTGCTACAGCAACTGAATCCGCAACGAGGAAGGACTAGAGGTAGTCTAGGTGGACGGGGCTGACTGAGCAAAAAGAGACCGAGAAAAATGGGATTCACACGGGCGGCACCAAGCAGGAAACGAAAAAAAAAGATAGTCCCGTAGTCCCGTCACAACCTTGAAGCGCCGACCGGTCTGCTGCAGCGCATGATCATGCCCCCTGCCCTGTTGCGCTACACTACCCGACACTACACCACACTCCCGTCAGCGCCGCGACGCGGGCGACGATGACCTCGGAACTGGCCTGCCGCTATGCCGCCCATGGTTACAGCCAAAACCAGGCACTTAACCCACTGGAAAAGTATGGACCTGGGCACTTGAGGTCTGGACGAGTGG
Source organism: Neurospora discreta FGSC 8579 (assembly GCA_009805215.1). NCBI lineage: Eukaryota > Fungi > Ascomycota > Sordariomycetes > Sordariales > Sordariaceae > Neurospora > Neurospora discreta. Next base: position 9,940 of record RANX01000052.1, on the reverse strand, counting down.
GGCAGTAGAGCAAACGCGGGAAGAGGTGGACCGCCAAGTCTCGTGATCGTCCAATAAAAAACCACGGTGGCCCTGAATGAGAGGATGTGTCACCAGCATCCTGGTCCTTGTGAGAGGGGAAAGGGCAAGGCATGATGCACATGGACGCGTTGCACGGACACCCCTCCTTGTCGATGTCGCTGCTGCTGCTGCTGCTGCTGGTCGTCGCCGGTTTGTTTTCCGTGGCTTTGGACTTGGCTTGTCGGAGACTTGTATGATGTTGGCGTGACATTGTTCGAGAATCGTGATGGAGGTGATTACCTCCAGGTAGAATGGTGTTAATGCTGGTGTTGAGCGGTTGAAGGTATTCCCGGGCAGTTCAAGGGAGCTTAGAAAAAAAAAAAAAAAAAAAAAAAAAAAAAAAAAAAAAAAAAAAAAAAAAAAAAAAAAAAGTAAACAAAAGGACAGGAGCTTTGGCCTCTTCTGGTGTCAATCCTATGGAGCTTTTCCGAGCTTCGCAAATCCCCTTTCCCGACAGGGCTGATATGGTTCACGTCATTGGACCGGCTGGGATAGCGACGCTTTTTTCTCGAGTCCTTTCACTTTTTGATACTTCTACGGGTCCAATGTTCCAGATGCTAATTGAGATCATCGACTATCGACAAGAGCGCTTAGTGGGTATGGATACAGCACGCTTTAGTACGAGACATCGAGGGGTCACTCCATACTAGATCTAGCTAAGAATCTGGAGTTCCTACAAGTTAAAACTCCGCTGGAAGAGAAATGCGCTCCCAGTCCCCGGGGCAAAATGCCTTAGCTCTTGGTAACTTGCGGTGTTGGAGAAAGATTGAAGGAAGCGGCGAGGTGTGTTAACCAAGCCATCCTGATATAGAGAGTAGGTAGGAATTCTTCTCTGACGGCGCCAATGAAGACATTCGACTCAATTATCCGTCACCTATTCTGCCTTTTCCCTGCCCCATTATCACCCTAGAACTATCACAGTAGAAGAACCACGCTAACAAAGAGCGTAGTATGTAAAGTGCTGTATTTTTGCTCTGTTACGATTACGGTATATCCTGCGGACAAGCCGTATCATAACCTAGTGTACTTGACTCTCCAACTTTGGGCTTCTCCGACTTCCACGACAAAACAAGAAACATGACGTAAATACAGTCGCGACCATGTACCATACAATTCACAATCTATTCAATTCCCTCAAACAGTTTACCAACTTCGTCACCATCATCAGTCATGTCATTACATCATAATTAAATCCATCCCACACTCATCCCCTATACCCACCACCCCAACACCACTAGTTATTACAACTGTACTACGTCCTCTTCCCACCAGCCTGCACCACCAAAACACTCGCATTCACCGCTTCCGCCCCCGGCGCTGTAACCAACAACCCCTCCGCCACAACACCCACCGTCTTCCCCAAATCCAAACCACTTCCACCAGCAACATCCACCCGACTACTGCTACTACTAGCACCACCACCAGTAACCGCCTCAGATGCATCACCCATCCCATGTCTTCGTCCAACAACCACCACATCCCCCGCCCCTCCCTGCTTCTGCCCAACAGTAACGCTCGCTAATCCCCGCACCGTTTCCGCCAGGTCATTCTTGCCCTCTGTCAAATTCGATTCCTCAAAGACCACGCGCGAGGCAATTTCGTGGGGGAGTGAGTCGCGCAGTGTCGCTAGTATTGTTACGTCCTCGTTATCTTCTTCTTCCTTGGAGGCAGAGGTATACTTGAGATGAACAACGGTAGCAGTCACGTTGACGTTGCGAACTAATTGGAGGACCAAGTTCAGAGCCACGCGATCATCTGCGCCGCCGATGAAGGGGAAAAAGACGTGGTGTGTCCGGTTCGTAATGGGTGGGTAGGTTGCCAGCGGTGTTTGGGGCGTGGTGTGGTGTTGACCGGATTTGGAACGGGTTAGGTCTACACCTTGAGTCGGGTGGGTGGAAGGACGAGAACCACCAAACCTGCCGAAACCATTATCTATGAAAACGCCAGCGTTGCAAACCTTCTCTGCCTTTGCGAGAGTCTTGTGGATGAATTCGAGATGAGCACTACCCTTGAATCGATGATTACCTGCACCAGCACCAGTTCCAGAACCAGTCAGTAGCGAAAGGGGAAGAGATTGATCAAAGTCCGTCAAACTCCCATACTCGCTCCAGGGTATCAGAGCAAACTCCGATTGCGTATCGGCCGCGTGCGAAGTGAGCGTTTCGGCATACGAAGACTCGGGAACCACAGCTACGCGCCCTGAGACAGCCACGTTGTCGGCCATGCTCGGCGACAGGGAGGAAAAGGTGCGAAAGGTGTTGATGACGGGATCGCGCAACGAATAAAGCTCCTCGCCGGCTATACCTTCGGTGACTTGCATGACGGAGGAGGTGCGGTCTGTGAGCTCGATGAGGCGGAGGCCATAGACTTCGAGGGGTTTTTGCTTGCGGGTGGTAGTGGGGGATGATTGGCTGCCTTCGCCGATGTTCTCAATTCCGGAAGGCTTGGGAGTATTCTGTTCGGTTTGGGGGCTGAGGAGGGTGATGAAGGCGAAGAGAGAGGGTAAGCTGTCGAGCCGGAGGTAGACGAGCATACGTTGAATCGAGGATTGGTCGCCCATGGGCTTGGATGGGTCGGAGGTGTTTGAACAGGACTCGGAAGGGGCAAGAGGATTTTCGTCCCAGTCGATCTCACCGCGGCGCCATCTTTCAACTTTGCGCTGGTACCAGGAGGGATACAAGGCTTTGGTGAGAGGGGTGGTGGCGACAGTGGTGACGAGGGCCATGACGACGAAGATGGTGAAGGTCCTTTGAGAGAGGATTTTGGCTTGGAGACCGATGTTTAAGACAATAAGCTCGACAAGGCCCTTGCAGCTCATCAGACTTCCGATTGTAAAAGACTCGCGCCAGAGAAGCTTGTTAGCACGAGCGGCGAGAGTTCCGCCGATGATCTTGCCGGCAAAGGCGCAGGTAATGACTCCGACCACGTAGCCCCAGGTGATCCCATCGTTAAGAAGACCGAGGTTGGTGCTAAGGCCAGAGAGGGCGAAGTAGAGAGGGAGGAAGAGGACGGAGATGAGATCCTCGATCTTTTCCGTCATCTTGATGGCAAAGCCGCCCTCATGGGGGCAAATTAAACCGACGAGGAACGCACCGAAGATGGCGTGGATGCCAATGATGTCTGTTATCGTTAGCACCCCGTCATGATAACTAAGCCAAGGAATGGTAGAAACTCACTCGTGAAGAACGCAGAAAAGAGAACGAGAAGCAAAGTCAAGGCAACCACCCCCTGCGTCGGTCCATTCTGCAAGCTCCCCGTCCTCCTCACCCACCACATAAACGGCGGTCTCACGGCAAACACCAAGAACAAAATCCACCCGATGCAGCATAACAGCGCCCACAGCGCCGCCAACCCGCTGTTATTGTTCACCAACGCCACGCAAAGCGCCAGCAAAATCCAGCCGGTCACATCATTCCCAATCCCCGCCGCCAACACCGTCACGCCCACGTTGCTTCTCAACAATTTCAGCTCAGTTAGAATACGACATAACACGGGGAACGCAGTGATAGACAAAGCGGTGCCGATGAAGAGACCATACACGCCGAAGCTAATAGGCACAGTAGTCCCGTCGTTGTGGAACTGGTGGTATAAACCCCAGGCGATTCCGAAACCTAACCCAAAGGGCAAGATCATGCCGGCCAGACCGACGGAGAGGGCGACTTTCCAGTTGGAGGTAAACATGCGCATGTCGACTTCGAGGGCGACGAGGAAGAGGAAGATGATGAGGCCGAGGTTGGCGACATTGTTGAAGACGGGCATGGATTCCTTGGGGAAGATGGCTAACAAAGAGAGAGTGTGTGTTAGTTAACTGGGCTAAGTGAGTGGGTATAAGTGAACTGAGTTGCGTACCAGCTTCAAAGCCGGGTATCCTCATCATGACCGAGGGACCGAGTAGAATGCCGCCAATGACTTCGGCAATGACTCTGGGTTGGTTGATCCATCGTAGCGGGTAGGCCAGTAGTTGGCAGAAGATGATGACGATGCCGGCTTGGATGATGAACAAGGTGATGGGGGCCGAGGCGCTGTATTTGGTTGGGTTGGCGCCCTCAAGAACACCGGCCTGGCCGTTGACGCTTGGAGTCGTCGCATTTGAAGAGTTATTCGACGAAGTTGCAGCGACGGCTCTGATGACGGTCTTGAGGACCGCGTCTGTTATGGCTGAGGCCATCGTGTTGATGGTTTGGCGGTGTGGATGTGGTCTGCTTGTTGAGCCAACTGGGCTTCTTACAACCCGAAGGAACCTCAAACAGGTCAATGCAGTGGTTGGTCACCACATGAGGTGATGTTTTTGGAGGTATAAGACCAACAGAGTGGCCACAGAGGACCAGACAATGAAAAAGTTGAGGTCTGAGACGGAAGCTGTCACTCGACAACAAAGAAAAGGTGTGCGACGCACAAGGCAACGAAAATGAAGCAATTGATATGTATATTGAGTTGCTAGAAAGAGAAAGAATCTGTGGGGAGGTCTGGAGGGCTAAAACTAACTAGGGGAGGCCGTGCATAGGTATAGATAAATAGCCTAGAATGCACGTGCCTCCAACACACCCCTATAGACCGAAAGACCCTAATGGTCGTGATATCTACATACATTGTTTACTATATAATATATAATATAGTATTGTAATACCTCAAGCCCAAGGAACCTTCTTCTAATGAAGACCAATTAACTTGACGAATTTTGTATATTTATCCGCCTTAAGCGGTTTAGTCAGACCGTTTATAGGCATCTCTTCTCCGGAAATATAGATAACCTCAATAATCTATTATTCTACTTATTCAATTAATTATTTATACCGTATATCGATATATCGGTTATAAGCGGGGATATTCTTGTTGAGTGCCCTATCCTTAGCATTTACACTATCGGTATACAGGATATTTCTAATATTATTAATATTATTAATAATACCTAGATCATTAAGCATACTAGCAATCCAACTTAATAATTTTACTATTGGTACGAAGTTGACGAACTCTACCTTTGTCGTATTCGTAGTAATAAGCTTCTACTTCTTTGATTTCCATAGGATAGATCCTAATATAAAGAACACCACATACCCTATAATACTACGCCTTATTAATATATCATCTATATACGAGGTATCTATATATACCCTAAACTGTAGGTCTGCTATCGGCGAGGGCTTTCCTCCTAAAATAATGCCTAAATTAAGAAGGCTAGTCAAATATCGCTAGAGATACTTTATAACAATAGTATACCTATCTATTAATTTAGCATTTCCCTCGGCCAGCTTCCCGATAGTATATGTAATATCGGGTCTCGTACCTAGCGATACCCAATTTAATAATCCAATCCGTTTAATATATAGCTTTGGCTCGCTTGAAAGTGGCTTACCCCTATGGATCTTGAAGTCCGGTAGCCACAGGGTCTTAACTAGGTATAGAGGTTCGTTAAAGGGGTTGAATTTAGCGATAATCGATCGGGTATATCGTTTTTATAATATAAATACAGTATATTCTTCTCTATTTCTAACGATATTAAAGTTTAAGAAGGTATGTACCAGACCGATGTATTTAATAGTAAAATACTTCTGTAGTTAAAGGTGGAGATTATTAATAATTTTCTTATTGGGTATTATAATAAGGAAATTATTAATATAAAGGATAAATAATACGCTTAAACCTTTATAAATTAAAAGGTATGTATTACCTCCGATAGGAAAGAAGCCTAATTTCTTAAAAATAAGTAGAACCGTCTCGAATTAGTATAATAGACTACAACGAAGGCTATAAAGAACCTTAATTAGTTAGCAAACCAGTTTATTTTAAGGACCTTTCTCAAAACCTATAGGTTGTTCGATATAGTAGTTATAATCGGTGGGAATAATAGCGTTCAAAAAAGCAGTACTAATATTAAATTACTTGTAATCCAAATTATAGGTAGCTATAATAGCCAGGAAGAGTCTTACGCTAACTATATTAACTACGGCAGCGTAAATATCCTATATTGCCTAATTGTCTTTATTCTTATAATTACCGTATACTACCCATCTGGCACGTGCCAGGTATTCTTTATTATCGATATTATACTTTTCGTTAAAAACCTATTTTCCTAATAAAATAATTATATTTAGGGTTCTTTCGACTAGACGATATACTCCTTAATCTTTAAGTGCCTTAATTTGCTTCTCTATTATTGGGAATTAGTAAGTTTTGAAGTTATAGAGTTTCTTCGTCTACTAGTAATTCTTTAGGATAAGGCGGTTATTATTAGTATTAACTTAAAGGTTGTAGATAGCCTTTATTACTATAAGATAGTATTGAGTTGGTTTCGTAATATATCTGGCTTCAATTATGCCGTAAAATAGCCTAATATTACGTTCAACGACGTTATTATTACTATTAACAACCAATTAGGTACTATATTTGAAATTAGGTAATTTAATTGTAGTAGATCTATAAAATCTGCCTTTACATACCTCTAAAATTATAAATTCTACTACTTCTTTAGAGGATTAACTTTCCTTCGTAGTCTATTAGATCGTTTATACCTATTATTGCCTTATTACGGGTAGCGGGGAATTTAGAATTAGATTTGTAATATCTAGTTGATCTAGTTCTTACTTCGTAAAAGTATAATTTAGTATAGGGTTTTCTTCATTAAGGTTCTCGAAATCGATTAAATTGCCTTATCGTTATTAATCTTCCTCCTCTTCCTCTATTAATTGCATCGGCTTATCGCCGTATTGAGTTGGATGAATTTCGTTCGGTTAAGGAGGTAGGGAAGGCCGTATCGAGGCGATCTCTCCCGGTGCTAGTATTACTTCTAGTATTAGGTAATCTAAGTTAGGGTAGAAGGGTATAAATAGTACCTTCTTTTACTAATCTTTACTATTATTAGTATTCTAATTGGGAATTGGTTAATTCAAGGACTCAGCTAGGGATAGCCGGTATAAACCAGTCGCAGTAACCTAAACGGTTACACCGCTATCTACCACTTCTTTAATCTCTTAAATAGATTAATTTGAAAAGAATACTCTATAGGGAATAGCTTTAATCGCTAGATCCTTTAGCTTATCGTCATCCTTAATAAATTTAACCGCACTAGTACGAATAATTACACCAATTTCTGGATCCTAAATCCAATAAATTCTACCGTAATTACCGTTATAATCTATAAACTTACCACGGCGGGCGTATTCTTAGAATTTATCTCCCTTAATACGCTTTTTTTGGTTTGATGAAATAATACGCCGTATAGAAGAAGGCTCTGAGGTGGTCAAGACGAGGCTTGATCTAGTCCGTTGGGAAACCTAGGATCGCTCGTATAAATACTTTATAAGAAATCTTATTATCTAAGTTAAATTTCATTAGTATAATATTAAGTATTATTACAACCGCTTAGACTACAAGTAGCTATAAATATTCTAATATACCCAAATCAAATATCAATACTCTAACCCTAGTCATAATAGTATAACCGGCTCGTTTAGACTTACTATTTATCTATAGTATATATACTAGGGTTTTATACAATTAAACCCCTTTATTACGGGCCTATTCTATTAATTTACTATTCTAGAACTCTATCGTATTGAAGCCAAATTTAGGACCTCTATCGAGGCTAATGATTTTAATCTTAAATCTAATCTATAGCTCAATCTATTTTTTAAACTGAGTAATAATAATATAAGCGTCTCCCTTATTGGTATAGAACTTTACCCAATAGTAGCCGGATATATCGTAAATAAAATATACTACGTATCGAACTCCTATATATCCCGGCTTATTATATAAAATCACGTCGACTCGTATAAATTGAAGCGGGGTCGTTGTAATTAGGTAAATACCTTTAAGAATATAGTCTATTACCTTCGAACACAAGCATATATCGCAAATATAGTTATTGACGTTACTGAATTTAATGCCCGCTTGTTCGCAAGCTCTAAGAACTTAATCCTTGCCTACGTACATCATCCTCTTATATATCGTTATATAATTAATTAAAGCAAATATTATATACCGTAGCGTAATAATTATCTAATCGAAGTTGTTTGGTTGAAATACCAGTAAGGCTACTAAATTATTAGTAAATTTATATTAAATAAATATTTTACCAACCAACGAAATTTGATTCGTCTTTATATTCTATTCTATACCGTAGTTGAAAATAGCTTAGGTTAATAAAAGGTTAGCCGGTATAGATAGGTCGAATATAACGTTAGGTATACGGATTCTAACGTTAATATTCATTATTATTAGTATTATTAACTTAACAGTACCAATATAGTATACATAAATCGTAGTACTATTACTAATAATATATTTTAAGGGATGAACTAGAGGATATAGCTTAATAAACTACTTCTAGTAGTTAAAAATACACGAACCACAACTAGAATTATAAATTACTAAATTCTTAATTAGATTATCTATATCGTGTAGTGCCTTAAAAGCCTATTAGTCTTTAGTAAAGTTATAGTTCGAATACTACAATTAATACGAATTGGGATATTTTAAATAAATCGATTTAACGCTAGATACTCTACGGATCGACTTCGCTACAAGCTCTAGTAAAAACCCAGGTTACTACCAAGGGAGGCGAGGTTGAAGCTGGCATTAAAGTTGGCGCTATTAAACAATAAGGCCGAACTAGTAGTAATAGGGTTGGCCAACGTAGTATTAGTATCTCCCAGCGCGGCGGTAGTACCTATATTATACTTACAAGCTTCTTCCTTATTGGGCTATATATCGGGTACTTTGTTAGGTTTATACTACCAATAAGTAGTGATTTTACCTAAACGGTAGCAGCTATAGATATAGTAGATATAATCCTTCTAGATAGTATTATTATAGATAGGATAAGTGAGCTTATTCTTATTCTTCTTACCTCTACTAGAATTGCTACTATTGTTATTACTATTATTAGTGCCGGACTTATTGAGGTCCTTATCTACCTTGGCAATAGTTTTGACTTGAATAGTCAAATTAGATTAACGGGCTTCCGTATTGCTAAGGGTAAATAGATAAGCCAATAACTTATTGGTAGTGAGGGTGTTCTTGGTCATATTGTTGGCCTACAACTTAGCATTAGTAGGATAATTACATTTAACTATATTATAGAGGTTGAAACACTCGACAGTGTCGTCGATGATTAGGCCACTATCAGCAATTCGTCTACAGGCGAGTTTATACTAGTTTAGAAAGCTAACCATAGAATTAAAGCCAGAACGACGAAATCCTTAGTACTACTTAAGGATTTCACTGCGTACCTCGTTGGTAACTTTACCAATTATAATCTTAATAAGGTTAAAGAGATATTTAGGGTCCCTATTGGATTGGTCCCAGCCGTTAATACGAAGGGTAGTTAAGACCTTATCGTCCTTGAGGGTAATATTAATAATTTTAAGCGTGTGGACGCGACCAAGCTTCCACTTCTTGTGCTCGTCGGGCTTATTTTCCTTGCTGGGCTCGGCCACGGTCTTGTAGACGTAGTCGTCGACCTCGGCGAATTCGAGTTCGATATATAAAGTATACTCCTAGTTATCGATATTATTTTCGCTACGAAGAACGACAAGCGATCCGCTGTCGATAGTGGGTGCCATGATTGTGGTTGTTTGTATAGCAACTCGAAGGCCGGTTGTTGACGACTCGAAGGTCGGTTGTTGACGACTCGAAGGTCGGTTGTTGACGACTCGAAGGTCGGTTGTTGACAACTCGAAGGTCGGTTGTTGATAAAGAGGTTGATTCCCGGGATAGCCAGTAGGTCTCTTGTCGGTTTGATCGATCGGCTGATCAATYACGATAGCTTCAGAGGGCTYATAACCTGTGCGACGCACAAGGCAACGAAAATGAAGCAATTGATGTGTATATTGAGTTGCTGGAAAGAGAAAGAATCTGTGGGGAGGTCTGGAGGGCT